>JACEGR010001293.1:0-176760 GCA_014170235.1 Listronotus bonariensis
AAGGGATGCCGATATTATTGAATAAAAAGAGTTGACTTAGTATCATAACCTCATTTTCAAGATGACTCTCGACAAATTCGGACGAAATTTAACTCATCCATATCATTTAGCAAAAAAGCTTAAAACAGAAGATGGTGTAAAGGATAAGCCCGAAAATAACTTGTATGGCTACATGAATATCATGTAGGTTTGCGAAAAGGGTTTGTCAAAACATCTTTATATAAATGGCACAAAATTTGATTACTACAGGTTTCCCATCACAAGTGAGTGGAATTATTGAATATGTTAATATCGATACACCTGTTAAAACGTATATAAACGCAACAGCATATGAAAAACCAAGCGATTTTTTACACCAAAAGTTAAATTTAAATGATTATATTTAATTTTTATGAGATAAAATACGACCACGTACCAAAATATATGCTGAGTTTATAATTAAATATTCTATTTTATAAGGCATTATTCTAAGAATTATTTAGCAATATGGCAACAATGTAATTTTTTATTTAAAATATAAAATGCTTTACTACAAACACTGCTTTTTATTTAGTCACCACTGTTTTTACCGTTTATTATCTAACCGCAGCTATCTTTGTTATTATTGACGTTTTGTATGCTTTGACCTTGAAATTACAAGGGGTATGTTTAGTAAAATCTAGTCGGTTAAACCGCTCTCTAATTGGTTAAAAATTAAGTCTAAATAAAATGTCTCCCTCTCTGATTGGTTGTAGTAGGGGTATGTTCAGAAAATATTATTTGGGTAAAAATGCAAGGAGTACGTTAATACTGTCATAAATAATTATAAGGATCTACGCCTGCGCTCGGCGCTTAAGCTCCCCGATTTCACCCCGCGCTTAAGCCCAAGGTTTAGGCTCGGAGGGCGCAGTTCCTAACATGTTAGGATTGATAACCTTGAAATTATTGCCGTTAGGGACTATTCTTTGTCCAAGTTTCATTATTCCAAGTTTAATAATAAGGCTACTATGACCGATTTGTACGATTACTAAATTTTCGAATGACAGATGGTCCCGCCACGCGTCCTTACCCTGTTCTTAGGACCGACGAGCGGCGCGTTGGGCTTAAGCCGGGGGCTTGCGCGTTAGATTTAATACACGTGCGTCGTTCGATAAATGAGGCTATATTTGTCTCTGTTACGTCTTAAAGAATGCGTTGCATAAGGTTCCTAAATTTTAAATGACAGGTTTGACGTTTGACAAGCTTGACCTTGAAATCATTGGCGAAACGTCGTCGACTATCCTTTTGCCAAGTTTCATTCTTCTAAGTCTACTAATAAGGCCGCTATGATTGATTTTGCTATGGGGTTACCGTTCTAATCGCTGGTTGATATCTCTCACCTATTTTTAAATAATTGTAGCGCCTTTATGGCTAAAGATGGCGGCGTGCGGTTTTCGCTATTCGATAGGTATGACGTAATAATATATTTAAAAAATTTAAACCGCTCTCCCATGATGAGTCATCAGGGTTAAATCTCGATTTTAGTCGATAGCGCCCTAAGTATCCTACGCATGGCGGCCATTTTGTAAGTCACGTGATTTTTGACATATGACAGGTGACAGATGACATTTGACATTTGACAAATAACATTTATGGTTTTGGGTTTTTGGGGACGTCAGAGATTTTAAGATAATAAGCTCCCCGGGGGACGGAGGATGGTGAAACCCCTTCTCTCCCTACTTTTAATGAAACTAAAAATGACATTGACATACAGGGCAATTTTTTTTGTTTTCATTTTTAAGCTCCTGTAAGATATTTTAAGGTAGAATTCAATGGTGCAGTTGGATTTTTTTTAAATTTTTATATTTTCTGAAAACTGAACCAAACATATGTTTTTTCTTATGGAACACCCTGTATATTTCTTATTTATTAAATTATAGAATATAAGAGCTTTTTAAAAATACTAAGATACCTAAGAGTTATTTTTCATTTTAATACCCTAAATTAATGGTTTTAATTTTAACACTAAATTTTGCATAGTGGGTCATAATATTGACTTTGTAACAAAAAAATAAAGTTATCCCTAAATTTATTACTTATTTATAAATTATTTTTATATCTGAGTTTTAACTATTTGCTTTTGCCCAGCATCCCTATGTACCCCTTGGTCCTTTTAGTTTGTTCACCTATTAATTAACTAAAAGCTGAACTTTTTAATTAGTTTTACTGCGTTTGCAGGGTTACCTTGTCCAAAATCAGATATATTCGTAATTCAGTTTTTAATTAATTATTAAGTAAACAAAATTGCAGAATCGCTGAGTTAAGTTAATAGGGATGCTGGGCGGTACCAAATATAAAATAAAAAATTGTAGTCCTTAATTTAGCTGTAAAATGTAAACAAATTATAAACTAAGAACTAACTTTATTTTTTGGCTGTAAAGACTACATCATGGCCCATTCTGCGAAAGTCACTTTTAAAATTAAATACATTAATTTAGTGTCTTAAAATGAAAAATACCTTACGGGTATTATACAGGCTGTTACAAATTTGAGAAACACCATTAGGATCTCGGAAACGGTAAAAAATGCATGGTTGGTTAAATTGGGTCAAAGTAGCGCATTTTCATGCTTCACAACATTTTGTTTTAAATTTTAAAAATTTGCAGCCGTTCCGGAATTATCCGACAAAAATCGAATTTTGCGATACAGTTGTTTTTTGTTTTTTCGGTTTATTTAAAGAGATATTTTAAAACTAACGTCACATTATTACTTTTTCTGTTCTATAAAATGATGTCACTAATTTTTTGAATTGGCGAAATATTTTATTTTAAACTTAATACACTTGTATTTAAATTCTAAATACAACGATATATCACACTTCACATTTGTGCGACGTTTCGAACCAAAAACCACCATCCACTATTTTTTCCATTAAAAATTACGTTTTTATTATAACCCATTTTTTAAATTTCCGTTTAAAGGTAAGTATGCATCCATTTTTTTAATGACAGGTTACGATAAAGTTGATAAAGGCGTTTAATTCAATTTTATTGTTTTATTTTATTCCCTATATGTTAATGTATGTAAATTACCCTAATTTGTGTAGCTTGGTAATTAAATTGTGAATAAATAAATTAAGAAAAGAAATAATAATGAAGAGTAATATAAATAAATGGATGCATACTTTCTTTATAATGGAAATTTCAAAAATCGTTTGAAATAAAAAGGTAATTTTTAATGGAAAAAATAGTGGATGGTAGTTGTTGGATCCAAAACGTCGCATAAATGTGAAGTGTGATATATCGTTATATTTAGAATTAAATACAAATTAGTTAAGTTTAAAACCAAATATTCCGCCCATTTAAAAAAAAACAAAATAAACCGAAAAAACAATAAGAACTGTTCCGCAAATTTTCGGTGTTTGCCGGATAATTCCGGAACGGCTTCAAATTTTGAATTTTTACCGTTTCCGAGATCCTAATGTTGTTTCTCGAATTTGTAGCTGCCTTTATATTTTTGCAAATCTCCCATTCTCTATAATTTAATAAATAACAAATATACAGGGTGTTCCATATGAAAAATCACATATTATTTGGTTCATATCTCAAAAACTATGAAACTTTAAATAAATTCAACTACAGCACTGGATTCTAAGTAAAAATATCTACCAATATTAGTTTTTGATTTTGCTGTAAGTTCAGGTTAGTTTTAAGTCAATGTGGGCTACTCCTTGTACGGGCTATGCTCGTACTAAATTAAGTCACCTTAGCTGCAAATGCCAAAAATAGTTGATTTTTAGAGTAATAGTCCCCAGTGGCGTAAAGTGGTACCTGCTTAAAAAATTACGTCTTTCAATATGACCTTACTTTTAATAAAAAAGTGTTAGTGCCATCGTGGCACCAAGTTCAAATTTTAATTTTAAAAAGTAGTTTTAGCACAGCCTTTTACCTAAACTTTACCTGATCTCGATATCTGGTCATGTTTAAAAGATAAAATGGGGAAAGATTTTTAAAATTTTTACTGTAGCTTATTATTTATTATAATTCAAATAACAGTATGCCAAATAATACAACATCAAGCGATTTAACTGGATTGGCGCATTGCATTTGTGTAAGAGCATTAGATTATTCAATGTAAGGATCCTTGTTCTAAACAATAGCTTATTACGTATATTTAGCATGTGCATCCAGATATACAAGTTATATATTCACAAATGCAAAACACAGTTTTGTATTAAATTCGACTAACTAAAATTTCAGCTTTAAGAGGCCGAGTCTGACAAAGTTCATTTACTCGTTATTTAAAAAACTTGTTTTAATTATTTTTTTCTTATATATAGGTATATAGCTAGCCATTTTAATGTATACACGGTTGCTTACAAAAGCGTGACGGTCTAAAATTATGCTTTTTAATCACACCGTCTTTTATATATTTTTTAAATTCCTCCTAACATTTTAAAGTTTTTGTGATCAGGCTGTTAAACTTTAAAAAAACGGAATTCGAATACTTTGCTAATTTTTTAACTCTAAATTAAAGATAATTTAATTGAGGTTTTTTCTGTAATAGAAGGTTAACATTAGCCTTAAAGTAACTTTAATTAATGGGATCAGTGGCGGCGTGGAACGCATCCTAGCTAATATTATTGACCAAAAAAATTACGCCACCGACTTTTCGTGCAACTTTTATATTTTATCCGGATAAAACATCTAAAAATGATTTTATTATTTGTCTGATCAATACCCCAGATTGAGGAGAAGATTGGTACGATCTGGTAGCTAGGATTTACTAAATTCTTTTTAGCTTTTAGTACATAACCTTTATCATTTTTAATGTAGTAAAACCGTTTAACATAAAAACATTTTTTTACATAATTAATTTTAAGTTTTTAAATTTGTTCTTAGTTAATACTTTTTATTCTACTAAGTTCATTTAGTGCTCTACTATAACTAACCAGAATCAACAAACGATTAAATATTAAGGTAGTTGTGGAAAAATAGGTAATCCACCATTTTGTTGCAATGACCATTTTAAATTTTATTTTTTAATAGTAATCTCTATTCTACCAATTAAGTCCTTTCATTTAATATCCATATTGCGGAAGTTGGAAAAATATGTAATCCGCGATTTTGTGGTTTCTCTGTGGTGGTGGAAATCTTGAATTTTAATTTTTTCATAGTGGGTTCTATTCTACCAATCAAGCCCTTTCATTTGATACCCATATTGAGGTAATTGTGGAAAAAATATTTTATCCGTCATTTTATGTCGGCGGCCATCTTGGATTTTAATTTTTTCATAGGAAGTTCTATTCTACCAATCAAGCCCTTATTATTTGATGATGAATTATTTGACCCAAATAATTCCAAATAACAAATAAACAGGTCAAGTTAAGTAAAACCGTTTAAAAATAGACTTGTCACTTAGCTAAGAAGGAAACACAACCTATACAGGGTGTCCAAGAATATGTGGGCAATCTTTCGGCTTCATATAGAACACATAAAAATAATGTGTTCCCATAAAACTTTTTCTAAAGCCCCTTCTTACAGAAGCATGTGCCCTTAAAGGACGCCGCTTGAATAACTTTTATAATACTGTGTATGACGAAATAATTTTTAAATATGATAAATGCAAGATAAAACTACTAAAACGGACTAACCCTTACACATTATTGTTAAATATTTTTATACCCTGTATAATAAAGAAATAAAAATAGTATTTTTGGGTAGCCTAAACCCTTAGCTAAAAAAAGTTACTTACGTTTACTGTCAATAAATTGAAGCGTTTTCGACAAAAACAAGATTTTTTAGAGATGACATCTAAAAATATTAGGTTATTCTGTTGCAAATGGTACTAAAAAACTTATTTGAAAAGATATTTTTTCACGAAACTAAAAAATAATTTTGCAGAATTGTTATATTGTATGTTAAACTGACAAACCAAATTACTAAATACAAGCCTATTTAACCAAAAAGTTGTTTTTCTTGAAAACGCTTTACTTTATCAATATCAGAGAGTAGTACGTTTTTTAGCCAACAGTTTAAGCTATTTAAAAATGCTACTTTAATTTCTTTATTATACAAAGTGTAAAAATAATAAGGACTGTAAGTGTGCCCATGGCGACGTACGAATGCACATTTTTTACAAGGACACCATTTAAGTCCTAACCAGTATTTATTATATAAAAAATTATTTTAATATACCAAGTACTAAAAATGTTATTCAAGAAAAAACGATTTTAAGTGACGTCCTTTAAGGGCACATATCTCTGTAAAGAGGGGCTTTAGGAAAAAAATTATAGAAACTTGTCACATTATTTTCATATATTCTTTATGAATCCAAAAGATTTTTTACATATTCTTGGACAACCTGTATATTCAGAATGAAAAAATTTAGAGTTTATGTTTTTTTTAATTAGCTAGAAATACGCCCCTAAATTTTCTTACCATAATTAGAAAATACCCTGTATAGAAATTTAAGTGTTTTATTAGTTAACATTTCATTACCTAAAAAAATAAACCCTTAACTAATAATTATTGCTATTATTTATGCAGTTTATTGCTTTTTTATTATTTCTTTAAGTGATTCAAATAGACGTGCTTTATAAGGTTTCTGCTTTTTCTCATGTCATAATGGTATCAATAACTTCATTTTTCATCATCACATTTTTTTTCCAGTGCAATTCTATGTCTGTCGGATAACCCTAATAATTTTTAAATTAAAAATAATAATGGCGTAATGTCCACACTCTTAGTAAGTCGGTATTCTGGGTAAGTAATTGAAAACGAGGGCATATTTTT
Organism: Listronotus bonariensis; assembly: GCA_014170235.1. Lineage (NCBI taxonomy): Eukaryota > Metazoa > Arthropoda > Insecta > Coleoptera > Curculionidae > Listronotus > Listronotus bonariensis. The sequence goes on from JACEGR010001293.1 coordinate 6,753, forward strand.
TTATCAGAGTCGACCAAGTTTCGTAAAAGAGAGTGGCTTGGCTTTAATTATAAATTCGTAAGTAATTAATATTTTTATTAAACAATTTTTTTGGATCGTATTTAATCTTTATTTTACTTATTAAAAAATAAAATATGTACTATCAGACACTTCAAAGTTTAAAAAATGTTCATCGGACTACAAGTTCTTTAGCAACCAGTCACTTAGGGTAGTCAGGATAACTGACATTAGTAATTATTATTTTTAATAAATTATGATATTTTAAATCGTAATTGATCTAAATTTTATTGTAAGCATAAAACAATAAGCTATCTTTAGTAAAAAGTTCGAAAATGTCCGTCGGATAACCAGTCCCTGGAATAATAATTTACTTAGATAATTAATGGTTGACAGTGGGACAATTTGATTTTCCTTGAAATATGGTAATATGGCTTAATGATTGACAAGATAGAGTTAGCTCTATTCTACCGTGCAAAGGAAAAAAGAGTCCAATCGCAAAATCGGTCATTTCATGTTTTTACATTGTGTTAATGTTCAACGAGAGTTTAACATTTTAATATTTAAACAGAGTTATTAGGAAAGGTTTTAAAGTTAGTACGTTGTTAAAACAGTGTATTATCAAAATAAGTAAAACAAAAAATGTCGATTTTTTCCATCTGTATTTTTGCGATTAGACCCTTTTGCCTTTGCACGGTTGTATTGATAGTGACACTGTTTATGGATTTTGTAGATCTAGGTTTAAATAATGTGTAATGAGAAGTACCTTAAGTAGATTTTTTTTAGTTTTATCATTAGCATTGGACTTACCAAGTAATTATTCATTGCTAAGAATAAATAAATATTACAAAAAAGTTATAAAAATATGAAAATTTTTAAAACCTGGACAGAAATAATTAATTGACCTCGAGTATTTTTTTATGGAGCAGTTAGTCGTCGAAATTTTCTATGCTAAAGTCATTAACATTCTTATTTAATGCAGCAGATTTACTATAAACAGCCAAAAAAGTTAAATATCAGGGTGGGGAATCCTGGGTAACTATATTATCCAACCATTCTTTTAAAAGAAAAACCAATGGTGCGACCTGAATAATCGAATACTACAATCCCTTCATAAAGTAGTTGTTGATGATTTACCTTTACTTTCTGCCAAATTGATATTTCAGCAAAATGGTATATCAATTTCCGGTCGGGAGATTTCTTTATAGATTACCAACAAATGACCATCAAGTTCTCTAGAATTAGGCCCCTTGAAATTCTTTTATTAAAGAAGATATCAAAAAATATATACACGTATAAAATAACTAACTTAAAGGGTTTGCAAGCTAGAATTACGAGAGTTTGTAAGGAAATAATAAAAAGTAGATGGGACGCGGCCCCTATTTAAATTTAAAGTTTTTGACGTTCTTGTTAGTGAAAGAAAGGGATTAGTCCAATAACCAAATTTAAACACAAAAGTACCTGTCCTTCTTCAAATTTAAATGATTGTGTTAATTTGTACGGGGTTGCACGTTTTTAATGAAACGAACTGTATATGTGTTTAAGAAGTAATATATATTAAAAGTAAAATAATTATAAAAAATTTAGAGGTTTACCTTTTTGCCAATTCTGTATTTACAAAAACATATATTTAATTGATAAAACCTCAGTTGCATCCAAATATTGTTTTATTACATTATTTTTGTAATCTACCCAAACTTTTACAGGAAAAATTGGGTCATTAATAGCTTAATGTCAAAAATCTAAAAACATAAAAATTTAAACCTCCCATTAAATTTTGTTAAATAGACAACTTTCTAATAAATATATGCGGACAACACTAACCAGAACAGAATTCAGCAGATGCGACCTTGCAGTGCAAGGAAATTACAAGCAGTAAAGAGATTGTTTTTATTTTTGTAAAACAAAGAATTATTGATATTGTGTAAATTTTACTAAAAATAGTAATTCTAATTTAAAAATTATAATAATTTTTAGAGGTAGTTATCCACCTCAAAACGTTATAATCCTGCCAAAAGATAACAGCTTGTATGTCGCTTATGCATACACCCTGATGGATTTTAATTTTAGTTTCACTCAACCTAAAATTTAAATTTCTGTTTTAGTAAGTTTTCCAGCATTAAAATTTGTTTTCGTAAAATTTTAATCTCTTTCACAAAGTGCTTTTTGTGCTGTAATTGTAATTGGCTTTAGTTTTTCATAGGCGTTTTATTAAATTCCATTTTACGCAGTATCCGTTTAAAATAATTAAATGGTGTAGTAAACATAAAATTTTCGTTTAAAATAATTTTGGCCTTTCGACGGTCGCACCGCAGTACCTAATATAAATTTAAAAGGACAGACAAAAAACTGATTATTAGTATTAATTGGGCACACGAGGCGTTATTTTTAATTTATATGTTACTTCAAAGACCAATAAATTCATTATTATATTTTGCAAAAAAATAAAGTTTAGTATTTATAAGTTATACGGTATTAAAAACAAATGTGACTTTTGATTTACGTCGCATGATCATTATTTTCTTTAATTCCTAGAAAATTATAGTCTTTCTTTTATTTATACCAAATGGAAAAATGTTGTTTGGCAAATATGACACGATTTTATTTTATTCTTGTAATTACCGTTTAATGACAAAAAAATATGATTTACAACTGTAAGTATTGCTATAAATAAAAATAAATAAAGTAAAATAAATTAAAATAATTTAAAACATAAATTTTATTTTAACCTTATATTTTATTTAACATTTAAAAACTTTCATTATAAAAATCTTTGTTAAAAGGAATTTGGTATTTCAATTAAAATATGAAGAAAAAATTCAATTGTGTTAAAACCCTTAAAAAGTTAGTGATCGCTCAAGAATAAAACTAAAACTATTATCTATATAAAAAGAGGCAATAATTTACCATGTACATATTTGTCAAGGTAAAGAACTAAAATCTACTCACATTTTTGTTGTTAATTACGGAGAAAGCGATTTTCTGGTTAGTAAAACAAAATAATATATTTTTTAATATTTTTGGCAAAAATATACATGTGGCAAATATCACCTCGTAAATTTTATTATAAGCAGTAGTGTTTGTATTGTAGACAGGGTTTTGAGTTTTCCTATGGGTGCCAGTGCCAAGTGAGAAAAATGTTTGAAGACAAAAAGAAAGGGCACCACCTACACATTCTATTCCGTCATCAAAACAAAAACTTTCAGAAGAATAGGCAAAAATAGTATTTCATTATTACTCCAAAAGAAAAAGGTCCTCACCCACATTAACACAACACTTTTAACTTCTGAGGAACAAAAATGTTAAAATGTTCATTTCTCCTATTGGTGCATTTTACCTCTTTCGGTGCATTGGCCCCCGTGCACCCACGTACTCGCCGCCACTGATTGTCGATTATTTATTTTTCATACAAGAATGTTTTATTGCATTTCTTAACGCTTTACCTGAGTCAAGTTTTATTCTGAATTAATGAAATATACACGTTTGGCGGTTGAAAAGTTTCGAATATGATTTTGGGCAATGTGTAAAAGAAAAGACGGAGTAGAGCGAGAACACGCTTGGCTCGTCCTCCCACGGCAGCTATCGCGTCGTCGTTGCGCTTATCAGTCCGGTAAAGTTCGTTTGCAATTTTCGCAACCGTGTTGGCCGATCATGTTTTACAATTTATTTTAACCTTTGGTACGAAGGCGGATACATATAAGAAAAATGGTGCTTCACTGTTGAACAAAAAGATTAATATTATTAAATATGGTATTGTCGTGCGGAGAGTGCAGGCTCAGCCGTTTTATATTTGCATATCCTGATGAGCAAATCCCTACTGCTAAAACAATTTATAATATCTGGCATAAGTTTGAGCAGTCGGGATGTGTAAATCGATGTGCAAAATGTTCTAGTGGCGATCCAGGAACCTCGTCGAACACCTGACGCTAAGTTGAAAAGTGGAATCCAATGTGTGTGCTTTTGTGGAAATAAGTGAACCTTGTTCTAGCTCCCAAATTTCAGAAGAACACGATATTCCAAGCCGTACAGTGCGTGATATTTTGAAAAGAAATAAGTACAAAGCCTAAAAAATTAAAAACACTCAGAGATTTTCCAGAAGATCAAATAAAACGCATGGAGTTTTGTGAAACCCTAAGAGAAAAATTGATCAAAATGACGACTTCACAAGTAATATTTTGTTACAGACAGTCATCTTTTCTACTCTTCTAGGTCGACATAATTCTTCAGTCGTGAGATATTGGTCTCAGAATACTACATTTAAATTGTGCCATTACGAACTGCAATACCCGGAAAAGGTAAATGTTTGGGCTGGTATTTAGACAACCACATTGTAGGTCGCTTTTTCATTGATGGTACCTTGAACTCTGAGAGATATTTTACTTTTATTGCAACAAAAATATTTATACCCGCTGTACGAAACTTGGATGTTAATTTTAATGAAATTTGGTTTCAACAAGACGGATGTCCTGCTCACAACGCTAGACAAATTAGGGAACTATTTAACAAACACTTTTCCTGGACGGCTTATTTCCACAAGAGGTACCATACCATGGCCTCCGCGATCTCCAGATCCTGACGCCTTGCGACTACTTCTTATGGGGTTATTTGAAAGAAATTCTCTACTAACACCGACATGAAGACCCGTTAATTTGGACGAATTGCGGCTTAGAATTATTAATATTTCTAGGTCCATTACACCTGAAATGTTAGCAAATGTACGTAAGGAATTTTTACGACAGGTTGGGATACTGTAGGCCCAACAAGGAGGTGTGTTTGAACACCTTATTAAATAATCCATTTAATTAAATTATTTTTTTGTTTAAGAGTTATTTTTCATTTTATTTTAGAATATTGTATTTTCTTTTCACCAAAGGTTTTTAAGATTTGAGCATATTAAAGTTGTTTTTTGACTGCTATTATGGGCACGTTAAAAAACAACATAAATTTATCTGTCGTGAGCGCGTGAAATTCAATACTTTATTTGACCTACCCATCGCCGGCTGCTTGCTAAATTGCTGCAGGGCAGCCGAAATTTACATTCACATCGAGCGGACCCGAGCGTTACGAGGAATCGGCGCGGCAAATGCTATCGGTGGGCGATTTACCTATGCAGTCGTTCTCTGTCGTCTCTATCTATTAGTGTCTAATACATTAAAGCACGCAATCCGTTAGATTCAACTCGCCAAACCACCATATCTATCCAAATTGGTTATAAAATAACTGATGTTATAAAAACTGGCCAAATCAAATCTAACCTTATTTAGGATCTCATATTTTAAAAATAGCAATTGTTATAGGTATTCAATAAAAAAAATATAGTTTCATAATTGTTAAAATTGTTATTTTGTTCCTATAAATACATATTTGCATTTTGTACAGAGCTTGATACTTATTTAGATCTAGATTTTTCTCCGCCAAAAATAATTTTAAAATTGAACTTAGCTCACCTTAATATTTTGGTGGGATTACGAAAAAATTAAAAAGATTCGCAGAATTACCAACAAGTACAACATAAAAACAGAATTTAAATCCTAGACCATTTTAATACGCATTTTTACAAAGACAAGATCGTACAACAACATCTCAAATACCAACTGTAACTACTAGAGACGATTTCGGCACACTTTGGTACCCCAATTTGGTTGCTTAAATGCCTACCAACCAATTTTCGATGTCAAAATAGTGACGTCACGCCAACTTTGGTACCCTGTTTGGTTTTCTAAATGTTATACCGTGGATTGCGGGTCGGTAGATGGGTTTGGTATGCTCTCATATTTTTCTAATGTTTATTTATTTACTGATTTATTTATTTATTTATTTATTTATATTACAATACACTACAGAAACAAATGTTCTAAATGGTATTTTAAAAATAATTACCAATCTAACCACAAAATATCCATACACACACACAGAGCCAGAATATTAAAATACAATAAACAATATAAAAACAAGGCGATACATATATAATAAATATAACAATATAACAAAACGATATAGTAGTTTAGTTATTCTATTTTAGGTATTTTTATAACTGAGACACTCACATTAAAAATATCACAGTTCGAGAAATGTCGGTTATAATTCTGCAGCAATCCATCCACAAAAGTCGTCTGTAAATAATTAGTTCGATGCGTCATTTCGAAAAATAGCTGTATTTGGCTCGTTTGCCTCACAGGAATAAAAAAAAGTACTAACTTCAGTAGGGATTTACAATTGATTTTCCCAATAATTAATTTATGTGAAAAGATAACGAGTACTTTCTTTCGCCTACTCTCCAAACTATGCATTCCGCAATAGAGTAGTCTTGTACCGTAGGATATATTTTGATAGGGAAAAAGTATTTTGAATAATAAATATTCAACAAATTTATTTTGAACCCTTTCAATTCGGTTTATATGGCATTGATAGAGTGGAATCCATATTGTCGTACAATATACCAAAAGGCTACGGACCAGACTATTGTAAAGAACCATAAGTGCTTTGGTGTCACAAATGTTTTTTGTATTTCGTTTTAAAAAACCCAGCATTCTACTTTTAGCAATAATGTTATCGATATGCGGATTAAATGTTAAATTGCTATCGAAGATGACACCAAGATCACTATGAGACGAGACCACTTCCAAATCTGACTATTTAATCTGATACGTCCTGTTTATCGGATTATTACATTTATAAAAACGAAGGACTTTACACTTCTTGACATTAAGTTTTAGGTAATTTTTATTACACCAGTTTACTAGCCTATTAAGATCAGATTGCAGGTCATTAAAATTCGGAGAAACTGTGGCATAAAATTTTAGATCATCTGCATATAAAAGGCAGTTGGAAGCTTTAAAGCAGGACGAAACATCATTTATAAATAATAGGAAAAAGACCGGAACAATGTGTGACCCGTGAGGTACATCAGAGCTAACCAAAACTTCATTAGAGACAGATCCGTTCACTCGTTGACGGCGCTAAATTTTATTTATTTTAATAAGAAAACAGCTTAACCTCGATAGTAATAATTGGAAATATTTTGATTTAAATATTGCTGCAAACTAAACAATGTTTAAAAAAGAATAAACTGTTAGGGACGATTCTTTTTCTATTGCTACCAAAAATTTACCAAACGAATTCGGATGCTACCATACACAGACGTAACGGTTGTGACGTGAAACATACCAATTGTTACCTACCAAAATCGGAGTACTAAAACGGGCCGAAGTCGCCTTAGATTCCCTGTGAATGTGGCGAAGGTACGTTGGTGAAACAAAAAGATCGCCTAACATTAAAATAAAAGAACCTAAAAAACATACCGAACGTCGAGATCGTTAGTTCTGGTTAGTCGAACATGTATTGTCTAAAGAATCGCACATACAGTGATCGGACGCCAAAACTATTTATAGAAAAGATAACTCTAGTAAGGGGGAATTTAAAGAAACTGCTGAAAATTTAAGTAACAACAATGCATTTAGCAAGTCTACTACCGACATACCAAATATCTGACAGCCGTTGCTGAATCGTGAAAAATCGATTAAGAGTAACGTTTGTAGGTTTGACCTCGTGGTCATAGGTTAACCGGTTGATGGTTCTACCATATAACTTAGGCTTCGTTGAACAAGGCATAGTATATAAGTCGAAGTTTTTTATGAGCAGTTTTTGTTATTACCTACTATCGGTTAAAGATACGTAATATCGGGACAACAAACAATAACAAAATAAGAAATAAAAACAATGGAAGTTAAAGAAAGTTTTGCTTACATAATATTACGTCTACAAGTCCCGCCCAGTGCAGTCGCTTATATATATATATATATATATATATATATATATATATATATATATATATATATATATATATATATATATGATACAAGCAACCAACAAGTTTAAATTGTGGTGCGCCTAAAACTTATCAAAATGTTAAATAGTTTGATTTGTTTAATTTAGAATCATTTAGCTACTAATAAAACACTAAAAAAATTTGTTTAAGAACATTTTAAACCCACGAAGCTCACCAGACAAACAGCTGCCTGAGTTGTATAACACAAAAAAAGTTTCTTTAAAGGTGGTGGACAATGTTATGTTTTCAATAATTTTTCTTCTTTGGACTTCCATTGTCTTTATTTTTAACTGATACACGACGTTTCGGATGGTATCTATCTTTCACAGTTTTCAAGTGACTACAATTCTTAAACAACTACGTTGTTCACCGGAGCTTAACCAATTTTGTACAGTTTAGCAACGACTGCCAGATGTTTCGTATGTCGAAACTAGCCTTGCTAAATACATTCTTGTTGTGTAAAACTATACCAGCTTTTTATTTTTTTTTACAGTTATCTTTTTAATAAATAATTTTGGCCTTCGACTACTGTATGTTGTGATTTTTTGGCCATACATGTTTGGCCCGATCTCGACGTTTCACCTCGTTTGGGCCTTCGTCCAAGTATACACTTCAAAATAGAGGCTGGCTGGCTCGTTACTTTAATGGTATTAAACGATCGTTAACTTTGATCAACCACTATTAAAAATCACAATCAAAAATCAGGATCTAAAAGTCACAGACCTTCGTTTTTTGTATTGACGTTTTATTCCTACTTTACTTTTTTTTTCTGAAACGTTTTAATTATTAAATCATAATTTTGGTACGCAGTGCCACGTGCCTACGAAATGGTCCGATGGCTATACACGTTCGGCGGTTGAAAAGTTTCGAATATGATTTTTGGGTAATGTGTAAGAAAAAGACGTAGTAGAGCGACAACAAACTTGGCTCCACCTACCTTGGGCGGCTATCGCGTCGTCGTTGCGCTTATCAGTCCGGTCAAAGTTCGGTTGCATTTCTTCGCATACAGTAATAAAGTAAAAATGGTATTCACTGTTGAACAAACTAAAGTGCACTGCGAGGCAGCCGAAATTTACATTCACATCGAGCGGACCCGAGCAGTAGGTACGGGGAATCGGCGTCGCTATCGGTGGGCGGTTACCTATGCAGTCGTTCTCTGTCTACTCTCTATCTATTAGTGTCTAATACATTAAAACGCAATCCGTTAGATTCAACTCGCCAAACCTGTATAGAAAAATTATCTTTTATTTAATAAGCATTGAAATTGTTAATTACTGCCGTTTAATTAAGTACAGGGTGTCCTAGTTTGGTTACAACTGCGGAGTATCTCAATTATTAATAAAGATAGAACCCTACTATTTTGTAAAACAAAAGAGGCCGTTAACAAAGGTGTCATAACTCTCTTACTTATTAGGTTACAGGGCGACATTTATAATATGTTTTTTTTTATCTTAGTGTACTAACAACTTTTAAAATGATAAAGACGGATTTTTTTTAACTTTTTACGTAGAATATTTTAAAACAATTTTCAGAAAAATTCTGACGACGCCACTGTATTTTAGGTAAAAACTTTAAAAGGGTCAGTTTATTTTATGTTCTTGTTGTTGTCAGTCCACTAAGATACAAGGGCTACCTGATAAGGCAAGATTTCAAAAATCGCCATGTTGCTAAAACACTAAGAGGGCTATGACAGCTTTACTTATGGCATCTTTGGTTATGCAAAAAGTAGCAGGTTCGCCAAAACCGCAGGGTTCCTTTTTTATTAATAACTGAGATACCCCGCAGTTGCAATGAAAATGGGACACTCTGTACACTAACTGGGACAGAAATCCGAAGACGCAGTAAGGATGAATATAGCGGGTGTCTTGAATAATTTGGCAACCTTTATTATAGATAATTAAATTTCCTATCTTATTTGTTTCCCATTTTTTGTACTACTAACAGTTTATAATTTATAAGATTGTTACTGTTTGTTTATTAAATTTTTAACTGATATCTCTTTTTATAATTGTCCCTCCTAAGTCAAAAATGTTCTACAACTTTTATTTTAAAATTTTTTCTCTTTAATTAATATTTTTAAAGTTAAAACGTGTTAACTTTAAAACTCCTGTGTCTGGCCAGTTACCGCAAACTGGGTCTGAACACGTCATCCAACAACTGGCCAGTTATTACGCTATGTTAACTTTGTTATTATTACACGGAAAAAAATCATAAGTCGTTGTGTGCTATAAGAGTGTAGCGCAAAAACTGTGTTAAATATGTTTATTATTGACGTTATAGGTATAATTTTTGTCATTATTTTCTGTTATAAAAATCAACGAGTCCTACAGTTTTGTAAGTGAAGGATGGTAGCTAACAACAGTAACCAAATTTAAATTTTGACTACATCATAGTAGTATTAAAAATGTGGTAAACCCTAATAAACTTTTTAATGGTAAATAATTTTGTTTCCATCATTTTACCATATGATTGTAGCAATAATTAAAAAAGCTTATTGATAATACTTTGTAGCAACAGTAACCACCGATTTAGCGGACGTTTACATTATTGCAGATATCAGCTTTGAGTTCTTTTATAAATTCAATAAAAATTGGCGCCGTGTCTTTCTTAAAATGCTGAGTATCGCAAAATGTGAAACGTAAAATTTAATGATTTTCCGATTTCCTGATGCTGAATCCGGAATGGATATTATAATCCAACATCCGACCGCAACCGCTCCCGCATGTCTTGTCGCTCGCGTAAATCTTAGAGTAGACATATTCAAGATAAATACTGCAAAATTGTAGCATTTATTAGCAGAAGGCATAGCACATTTTGCCACATTTGGAAAGTATTACGTCTTACAATTATGGTTTATCACTCTGTACGGTAACATAAAGTATTAAATACTACTGCACATTATTTGCTACAAAAACGGAGCGAGTTTTACTACAACGCAACATGTACCTGGGGCCTATATGGCTACACATTGTAACTGAGTGGGTTACAATTGCATAAATATTTACCAGTTTTTTTTCGTGTTACCTTGTACTCGGTAGTACAAAATTGAATGAGTTAAAACCTTGAAAATATTAATTTTTAAGTAAACAAGTTTTTATTAGAAGTTGTAGAAAATTTATCGATTTAAAATTTTTATTTTAAGCAATTTATTATTAAAACATTTATTAGAAGAGATATTGGTAAAAATCTCAACTTACGATGAGTGATACGAAAACAATTATTAAAAAAATGTTCTTATAATTGTGGGCCTCAAGTGCACGGTTACGGAGATACAGGCCCAGGTTTTTGCATAATGGCTGCACTTTTGTTCACCTTTTTTGTAAATATTTTGTGTTTTTATGTTCATTACGTCATACTTCACCTATCTGTAAAGAAAATAACTCCTGCCGAATTATGCATTATCGACAAGAGTAATTCGCTCCTCATTACCTACCGGTATTATATTCGGCTCCAATTACTTTTATTTTAATAATAATTCTTTTTAATGCAAATATTACAAGTTATCCTTACTTCCGATTTTACTAGAAATTATTGATGAATTATGATTTCTATATGGGGCACCCTACTAACACGTGTATTGCTTAAGTATTAGTAAAATTTTAATTTTAAAATAAATTGTAATGAGTAGCAATAGAGTGCAAAGATCATCCAAATTACTGCACATACATTATAGTAGGGAAGCCCACGTCGTTAAATGAGGATTTACACGAGCGTCATATAGACCTATTGGGTTGCAAATCTTAGATAATGAAAAAAATGTTATATTATGTATACCTAAATTTTCATCGGTGAAGTAAGCAGCTATAGATTTTTAAATATGTCAAAAAATACTGTTAATATTTCGGCCTGTGAAAATCGTTCGGATTATGTATTTTTCGTTATCCTTAAATTATTGTCACGCTTAATGTCAAAATGACGTTTATTTACAACTTTGTAGCCCTCTGCTTTCTTTACGTTACTTTTAAATTATCAAATTGGTGAAATATACATTGTTTAACATACAATTAGCTTTTCCTACGACCACTTGTGAAAATAGAAAATACTTACTGATTTAATGCAAGAAAATTCGTTATATCACTACAGTGTTGCAAAGTACTTTACAGCACTAGTGTTGCAAGAAAATATACTTTACAACACTGGTGTGATACATATTATGATGTCATTCTAAAAGCTATGTGGTTTGCAAGTGACATATTTATTGTAGTGACAGTAAAAAACTTTTTGATTTATATTAAACGGTAGAACCCAAATTAGCGAAAATCATCTTATTTTATATTTATTAAAATTTACGAAAAATAAACATAAACAAAAATAGACATAACTACAAAAAACAACTTTCACTGACTGGCACAGTGTTGTCAGGTAAGTATCAAATTAAAAATCTCCTTCTACCTTTGAGCACGTACTTTATAGAGGCAGCCTTGCCGCTTGACCGTTCGACCTAAAGCGCCAGAGAAAAAAGCCTATAGATCAAATTCCTTCCTCTCTCTTTCTTGGTGTACTCAAACAACTAGTTAAATCTTTTTTTAATCCCTAATTAAACCTAAGAGCTAATACACACTTTATGAATCCACTTTCTTTTATCCATTCATAAATAGAATCAGACCCTTCCGACGTTGCCAAATGCTTTCCATATTTTGCATGGTAACTGACGTTTGGTAGTCGTTTTTTCCTTACTTTTAGAACTTTAGGTTATGCATTTTAAAATTTTATATTTTTTCTTAAAAATATGAGGAAAAAACTATTGTTATTTTTACTTAATTTTATACATGTGATGTTCAGTTTCATTAACTCGTTTTACCAATTTTACCCCACCCCAGCACCCCTTTTCACTCCCCGGACCATAAGTTTATTTACTGATATTTTTAAAAACGGAATATTTTGGATATGCACCACTTTACATTTTTATTTAGAAAGAGTGTCTAAAAATATGTAAGAATCGATAATTTTTAAAAACACTTATAACAGCCGAAAACCGTATAAAACTATTAGCGTTATTACCTAACAAAACCATACAATTTTTATTAAGTGAGGGCCTCTTTAAATTCAAAATCATAAAAGTTATATAATCTTCTAGGTAGGTGATTTTCGATGTAAAAATATTGTCAAAACAGTATAATATAGCAGTGAGAAAAGTACATATCACACTAGTGTTGCAAAATAAATATCACCCTAGTGTTTACAAAGTTCTCAATTGTTTTTATTTTCTCGATGATATTTAATTTATTTATTTTTTGGTGAATAATTTGTGGTCGTAGGAAAAAATAGTGTACAGTACTCGTGTGAAGGAAATGACTTTCTTACACTCGTGGTTTGTCGCGCTCGGCTAACGCCTCGTGCTACAATATTCCCTTGTGTGAGTGGTCATTTTCCATGCTATAATGTAATATACTATAACCCATCTTAATCTGACGCGCTTAAAAATTTCTGATGGTTATATTTTAACTTTTTACAATCGGCTCTGTTTACGGGTATTCTTTGGTATATTAATCTGCCGCGCTGAAGTAAATCCCGAAATCCCCTTTAGGCTCCCCTACCATTACTCTTAGAGACATTTATTAAATCTAATTTTACCTTTTTAAACTTTCCACAAAAAGGACTTAATTATATTATACAGGGGATTTTTCAGTACTTTAATATTTTGGTAGTAGCTTTAAAAACTAAATATAGAAACGAAACATTGGATATACGTAAGTTGGCGTCATATGGGAAACTTTTTATTATAAATTATACGAAAAAAAAAGTTATTCTTCCTAAAAAGTTCTTAATAATTTAAAGTCGAAAAGGCAATAAGTAAATAATAAATTGTATTAGTTATCTACATGTTTGGCCAAAAATGTAAACTTTTTTGGAAATCAATTTAAAATATGTTTATGTTTTTTCTACAATGATTTTCGCTTAAACGGTACCAAAATGTTTTAAAGTTTTAGTTATTCATTTAACAGTGTTTGTAGTTCTTAATAAACATGTTGTTTTATTTTTCCTTAAAACATAAACAATTTTAAATAATCTTCGTGATGGGTATAATAATATAGGCCTTTTTATCATTCGACGACCACAAGCGTAGCCGCCATATTAAAATGGCAGTAATTCAAAACTTTTGTACTGTTTTCATCAACAATGGCTAAAAAAGAAAAATTATCTCCACAAACAAATAAATTACTGCAAAAAACTTCGATGGTGCTTTACTTATTTAGGATTCAGTTGGAGCTCATATTTGTGAACAATTTAAAAGGTGGCTAAAATGGTTAAAGGGTTAGGTGTCACGATTTGTTTACTAGCTACAAACCTATTAATGGAATTTATATTTACAATTTTGTCCTGATTAATAATGGTAATTTAATTTTAATAATTAAGAATATATTTTAAGTATTGCTTATCAAAGTGATTTATTTATATTTATTTAAATTTACTTACAAATAATAGTTTAATTATTATGTGTAATATGGTACGTATTGGTTTTGAATAACTTGTACCTTGTATCACCTTTTGGTACTCCAAAACACCGCTTTTTTGTTTCTTTTCTTTTTGTGGTTTTTTTGGTACAGACCACATAGTTGTGATGAATTATAAATATTTTTCCTGTTGTTTTGAGTTACTACTTTTTTATTTTTATTTTTTTAATTTAATTAATATAAATAATTAATAAAAAATATTATTTGAAATTTAACTATTGGCCGAACCTAAAAGGCGCACTTAAGAGCGTATTAAGAGTAAGTAGATAAAGAATAACATGTCAATTGTTTTAAAAACTATAAATTTTTTAAATACGACATTCTTCTACAAACTTATTCTTATTTTTATTGCGTTAAGTGATAAGGTAATAAAAAAGAGGTTTTCATTAAAAAAATTAACTTTTAAGATTTTTGGCAATATTAATTTAAACGAATATTTTTGACCATCTTGTATTTATTATTGGTCTGAATTAGCAAAGGGTCCTACTTAAGAAAAAATAATAAACATTGTTTATAACTCGGTAAAAACGGTTGGATAGGTATAGGACATTATACAAAAAGTAGTTTTAGGATTTTACGCAAAATATAAAAAGTAAATAAAAATGAGTTTGGTTTATTAAAAAAATGACCCCAACTTTAACTGTCAAAATATTTTAATCGTGTGTTCCACTGACAAAACCCAATTTTTAAAATTTTCCAAAACCTGTTTTTAAGAAATCGTTTCCTGTATGTGATGTATAACAACAATAGTTTTTTGATGTAAAATTACCAATAACCTAATATTTCAAATAATTTGTTAACGTTATTTAGGTCAATCCACTTCGTGTCTGGCATTGACAAATTACTATTTTCATGACAAGAAAACACGCTGCCTAATTTACTATGTATGGGGCAGACTGAACGAATAATGGCATAATTTAAATTCAAAATAATTAAACCATTTAATTTTCATTAAATGCCAATTAAATTTCACCATTAGTAAAGAGATGTCTTTATGAGTAATTCAGAAGAGGGTATCATTATGACTATTATAATAGAAGGCTTTACATATACTATACCAATTAATTATCTATAATTGATTTAAGTATGATTGAAAGTAATAAAGGTGCACTTGCACTTTTAACGCAAGTTGTTTTTATTTTGGGTATTACTGTTTTACGAAATTAACTGTCTTGTAACTGTTGGTTGTATGCCCAATTTTTAAACTATTTTTTTTAATTACTGATTTTGCCTTTCTCTAGAATGTTGTTTATATGTTTTTTACAGGTTGTTCTCCTCTATAACTTTTTTATCTTCAAAGGAAAAGAATTAATAAAATATGTCGGTATTTGACATAACTTTGGATTGGTTGATGTATTTAATTGTTTTTTACTTCCTGTTTGGCCGAAAACGACTGGTACTTTAAAATTTAAAGGGTACCACTGGCATTCTTTATCCTATTTTGATAGAACATAAAACCTCACATGGCATTTTTTGACACTTCTGCTGTCAAAATTTTATTTTTTAAACTTCAATCCAGAGTGCCATGATTATGCTAATACGGTTTATTTTGAGTCAAGTAGTATTTTTTATGGCTTCTTAGGGAGTCAAAGTTTGCAAAATCCTATTTATGGTCATAACTATTTTTTTAATAAGCGAGGATGTCATATTTTAGAATATCCTAAAGGAGTATTTTATTTTAAATAACTTGATTATCGGTCAAAAAATACTGTTCTTATTTCGATTGGTGAAAATCTTTCGAATTGTATTGAATTATATATTTTCGTTATCCTTGAATAATTTTCTTCAAAATAACAAAAACAGCTACGTTCGATAATCTCAAAACTAGGTTTTTTATTAACATTGTAGCTCTCCATGGAAATATACCCTGTTTAGCATATAATACACTCACCTTATTTTAATATGATGCGCTGGACAATTTTTGAGATATATTTTTTTTATTTTTATGATCGGCCCTGTATACGGGGCCCATCCTTGGTGGAGGTACTTTACAAAGTACAAGGTTTCGTCCAGTATATTAATCCTTCGCGCCGTAGTAAGTCCCGAAATCCACCTCTTGGGCGTCCCTACCACTTGCTACCACACTAAAGTTTGTTAAGTTAAATGTATAGTTTTTGTTTTATTTTAAATCTCCCTTAGCTAGGCTTATCAGCCGCACCTACCTTAGTATTTATCTGACTATTGCAAGAGCGATAAGGTTTCTTTTTTCAGGTGCGGCCTTAAAGAATATCTTATCACAACATAAATAAAACTTACTTTTGAAACTCAACAAGATTTATTGTGTACGTGGGTTAATTTAGGATAATTTGCTTGGCCTTGCCTAACGTAAACCGTTAGCAGACTAAGCAGATTAAATGTTTTTTTTTATAAATTATATATATATGCGTTGTTTTGTTACTTATGCTGCTTTTTATATCTTTGTCATAAAGGTAAAATTCATATGTTACTTATGTTTAGGTTAGAAAAATATTTTAAACTGAATAAAATTGTGTAAAAAAATCCTCTTTAAGTTAAGTATTTCAATAAACAAGGTCTTAATGACATTTTATTTTCTTTTCCATCTTAAAAAAGAAACATGGGACCCAATATATACTAGTATTTGCTTAAAGAGAAACACTTTGATAAAGAAAATTTTTATTTAGGACTTTATTGCAAGGATATTTACCAAGAACCTAGAATATTCACAAACATGCGAATACAAATACAAAAAGCATTATTTTTTCAATAAAAAGTACAAGACAAGGTCGGGAAATATTTGTAAGGAACTGGCCAAAAAGGTAACAATTAATTTTAAGGTAAGTATTTTTAATGTTTTTTTTTAACAATTATGGAAGGAATATTGTAAAAATAAACCCACAAGATATACTCAGCTTGTTACTGAAATCCCACGAAATTACTGGCATACAAACCTAAATGTCTTTAGAAAATACATAACAACAATCATACGCATGAAACTAGGATATGCTTGTTATCCAACACATCTTTACAAGATCAAAATATTACCCTCTGACCAATGTATTACATGTAATATTAAATGTGACCTGGATCACATATTTTTTCAATATAATAAGTATATAGCCGAGTTCAACACCCTTTATATTGTTTTAATTAAAGAGTGTAAAGCTGTCTGCCCCTTCAACATTCCTAATCTTTTAGCCCTAGAGAGCACAAAAGTAAATAATGCCCTGATGTGTTTTCCAAATAGAATAAATTTAAAATTATAAGTTACATTTACTTTATAATTGTTGTGATATACATAGTTATTAGGCTGTAGGTTTAGTTTTTCCATTTTTATCCTTTGTGGTTTCCCTTACTTGGTGGTCCTCTCTGTGTGTAAAAAAGTCGCCCTGATAGACCCCAGTGGTGTGAAGTGTGTGTCCCTGTCTTATATGTGATAGGCTTTTAAGTTGCTTTTATTATTATTATAGCTGTATGATTAAAAGTCTAAACTTCTAGGCTCCTTTTTAGTTAGACTTTGTGACTGGCTAAATGGCTAACCAGCCAAGGCAAAAAAAAGTTGCGGTACTCCCTGAGACGCCACTGGACCCCATAATAACAATATGGTTACGAATAAATACCGCCTTATTACTTTAAATAAATGTGCCAAATTTTATCCTATTTGGCCTAAGCACATTAAAAATATTTAGAAAAAAACGGATTTTTTCTTAAATTTTAACGCCCTGTACTCAGTAAGGAAGCAACTCCGGACATATGTTTATAGGAACTTTTTTCATAAAATAACATAAGGAATTACACCTTTACTTTGATTCCATAGTTCTGAAACACCCTGTATAAAGAAAACTACGTATTCGCTTTGAAAACTCTTTTTTTTTTTGGCTTTTTTCGACGTTTTGGGGTCTAAATATTACGAAAAATGTATTTTCACAACAAAAAATTTCCTGTCTGTGTATCGGCATGTGTCTCTAAGTGTGTTTACTTGATAATTTTTAAACCGTTATCTACCTTTCGATTTGAAATTAGGTACAAAACTTTTTGTCATAAAATCTCGGTCGAGCTCGTTAATAGGCAAAATCGACGGGGTGTATTTAGGGAGTTAGAAAGAAAAACATTACTTTACTTCTATTTGAGCTGAAATTTTAGCATTTTATTTGTTTGGGGTGAAAAATTAAGTTTTCTGCAATTTGTTTAAAATATTTAAAAAAATTGAACTGACCATTTTTAGCGTAGGTACCTAATCGAAAAAATTTACATTTAAATTGCGCAACTTTGTTTTAATTTAACCAACGTATATCTGATACAATAAAAGTAGCAATGCCAATGCAATGAATTTTTACATCTTGCATAAACAGGGCCGGATTTAGGTATGTGGGGGCCCCGGGGCCACGAGCGTGTCGTGACCCCCTCATTAAAAATGAAGTAGTTGAAGATTAAAAAAAAAGGTTCTCTCCAATTAAATTTTAATTTGGTAACCCAAGAAGAAAACATTAAAGACCAAACAAAAAAACGTCCTCACCACCACATTTTAATTTTCTGAATTGTACCTTTCTTTTCCTTTCTTTTTTTAGCGGTGTGGGTGCCCCCAATTTGTGGGAGCTCCGGGTCCATGGTCCTGCCTGCCCCCTCTTGAATCCGGACCTGTGTATAAAAAGTAGAGAAAAGTATTACATCTTGAAAGCCTAATCCGTACCCTTTATAAAACAATTTTGGGTGCTGAGACTATAATAAGTGTTCTCTACGAACAAGAAATATTTTTAAAGTGTTTTGTTCTGAAAAAATTGTAAATATTCTGAGTTCATAATAATGGGAAAAATAAAAACGTAAAAAAATCACTAAATAATAGAAACAGACGGTTCTTTGGCAACACTAGCCAAGAAGATAACAGTTCGTAAGTATAATTTTAATTTTACAATACAATTATCATTTGCGGCGGTAAAAGGGGGCTCAGTCCCCCATGAACAGAGCGATCAGTAATTTAACGAGTCGGATTTACTCTAGTAGCAAAATTTTTGATCTAAACATTTGGGCTATTCATGTCTCTATACCCAAAGTTAATACATAGTTTGGTAGTTACAAACAAAAGAACATCGAAATTTTTCGATTTCGGCAATTTAAGCTCGTTTCCTTTTAGAAAGTTGCTAGGGTAGCAATCGATAGTTTTTTGTTGAAATTAAAATTCCAAATAGTATAGATACTATGGAATCCTGCGTAAAGAGTACGTCACCCTGTATATATCTGTATACTGTTTTATTATAAAAATATTTTTCACAGATAAACACCATGGTAATAATCATTCGATATATTTCGGCGGTTTTCATATACGTAAGGAGATAAAACCGGCGGTCGTTTAGTCAGTGCCTTTATTTTATGGCAGAATGTATTTTTAAGGAGGCTCAAGCCCCCCAAAAAAATCGTTTCGCCGCCAATGACAATTATTTTTTTACTGTATCAATAGAACCCCTGCACTGCCGATATATTATTTCAGACCTTTTTTACTCTAAACATTTTTAGACCCAAAGAAAAAGAGTAAACAATGTGCTAAAAGGACGTTCCCAAAAAAAAACACTTTTCTTAGGATTTTTTAAAACTTCGTATACACATACCTATAAAAGTGTCCTTTATACACAGTTTTTAATAAGCCTTGCGGTACTAAATTTCAAGATAAAAAATTCTAAAATTTGCATATTTAACATGTAGTCCCATCCTGACGGGACGTTTCAGTTTAGCAAACGTTTAATAAAATATCATTCTTGGTATCTCATGTAAAAAAGTCAATATATTCACCTACTACAAAATGACGGTACTTTAAAAATTATCCAAATACCGGCATATTTTCGAAACTAATAAAGTAGGATGTACTGAATGGGGTATTTTCTTAAAGCTCTTTTAAAGATCTTATTATTCGTTATATAATATACAGGGTGATTTATAAAAAAATATTCACTTTTTATCCTTACCTGTATATTATTAATAATATTACCATTAAAAAGATTTTTAAAAGAGCTTTAGGAAAATACCACGTTAAGTATATCGAACGTTATTAGTTTTGGAAATACGGCTATCCAAGGCCTTTGGAATCTAACCGGCCACCGCGCTCACTTCGCACTGCTACGGTCGACGTCCTAACTTTGGATGTATTAGTATATACATATAGTCTGGGCCCTTTGAGAATAGTAAGGTCAATATCGAATTTTAAATGTAAACTATTTTTTAAACACTCTGTATATGTTTTTTGAATAGTATTATCCATATACAACTTTCTCTTGAATCACTCTATCTACTAAAAAAAAAAAAATCCGTTAAGTAATATCGGTTTTTAAATGTTAACTATTTTATTAAACACTCTGTATGCGTTTTTTAGGGTATTATTATACAAATAAACCTTTCTCTTAAATCACTCTATTTTTTTTAATACCAATTATTTTTCAAATGGCGGGAAATAGATGCGCGTGCCATGGGAACTGTCAGTGGTGAAAGTGAAGGTTATACGTAACATCAGTAGCAGGTCTTGGTTTGACAGCCGACAATTTATGCATTGCATCGTTTGTAGAATTATTTTCTTTTTTTTCTTTTTTTTTATCTTTGGACAAACCACGAAGGCTAAAAGCCTAAATACTAACGTACCGTGGGTGTCTTAAGCGAGGTAAGAGGGAGTTTGTTGACACGGGACTTAAATACTTGAGCACGGGACTTAAATACTTGAGATTTTTGTTTTCTTTTTGGAATTTCTGAGATTATCCAGATTTTCCGCCGCCGAAGCCCTGGAAAGCATAGACCGGAAGGGGAGAACTGGTGTATCGGACCTGAAGGGACCAAAACAAAAAAAATAGAAATAGATATTTGTGTTTGATATTTTTTAATGGCCGATTAGTTTTGGACAGTTTGTTAACATTTTTGTGATTTATTGTGTGTTTCGTGGTTTTTACCTTTAATTGGACTTTGAATATTGGCTTTTATTAGTGATCACAGTGTATATAATAAATTTGTGCTTTTTAACAGATATTTTAAAGTAATATTGACATGGTTATCTATAAGAAAAAATCTTTATGAAACCCAAATAAATGACATTTTTAGTTAGATGTGTGTAATTATTTAACTATACCCCAATATTTTATATTAATTAAAATAAGGAAACAAAAATAAGTACCTAATATTAAGGGCAAAAATTGCACAGCTATGTAATTTGAATTTGGCGGGCTAACGGCAAAGTCGACTCACGCGCCATCTGCGTTTACTTCCTTGAAGACAGACAAAGAAGGCCCAGCAACTATCTCTCTCTCGGATAATTTATTTACATTTAGTTGCACGTCTCATTCTTGTCTCTGTACATTTTAAAATAAAATAATTTTGGACATTTTCTCTTTTAAGGTTTTACACCACGAAACATCTCGAAATTACTTGAGCAGGTACGATTGCTGGTGGAATTGAAATTATACGCTGATGCCATAACGTGCCTTCGTTGTACAAACGTAGCTCTTTTGGATTTTGCCCGACCGCGACCGTGACGTTCGCTCTTAACGAAAGGACGCTACCTACATTACTTTAAATTTGTCTAAAACGTAACAAATTTTTGTGCTACCTTATATTATTATCTATATCATTATCTTAGTAGACAAGTAAACTTTTCTGGGCTTTCTACACAAAAAAGTATACTTTGTAAGAATCGATCTAAGCAAACCTTCTTGGGGATATCGACGTCAATAGCACGATGTGGCGTATCTTATTTTTTTTAATTATGTAAGGTTATATGTGAACATATAGCATGTAGGCACTTTTTGCTGGGAGGGCCTGGCAACACCTGGTAGGATAAATTGGTATAGTTGGATTTTTCAAAATATTATTTATCGAAGAGTGCTCGTCTAAAAAGGGTTGCAATGCAAAAAATAATAGTTCGATATTTTATACTAATCACTAAAACTTTGCGATCATACTCGTATTTTTTACCAATATAAATATTTTATAATTTTTAGATTACAAAAAAATTCTTAGTCGGAATGTAAAATTTTAAAAGTTTTTAACCTTTTAGTGCTATTTTTAATATTGCATTTAGGTAGTCAGATTGCACCCAAGTTAAGTTAAAGACCCAGTGATTTTGGAAAAATGAGTATGATCGCAAAGTTTTAGTGATTAGTATAAAATATCTAACTATTATTTTGCAGCCTTTTAAGACAAGCACTCTTCGTACGTACCTATATAATATATATATATATATATATATATATATATATATATATATATACTTTATACTTCTAGAGTTATGGCTTGACACTCGGAATAGAATAGCGTAGAAAAATTGTGACGTTTTAAAGAAATTTAAAGTCGTAAAGATAGTGACCTCTAGTTTTCACAAAAAAGTTAATATGGGAACTAAAGAGTTCATTTAAAAAACCCTTGGAAACAAAGTTTAATCTTAATTTTAAAAGGGTATTTACACTTATCACTCCGTATCTTTGTTATGATCAATTTTTGATATACACTATACACTGCCTTTCTTTAATGTCTCTTGTTTTTTAACACGCTTTTATTAACTTGGGTTGTAACTATCTATTTGGCTGCCTATGTAACGGAATCTTTGAGCCTAATTTTAACCAACTTCCAGCTATTCGATTTCTTTGAAACTTTGCACACGTATTAAGGAAACATGACAATGCAATAATCTGCAAACAGTATCCCGTTATCTTTTTTGGATCGCCAGGAAAAAAATTCCATTATATTATAAAAACAACACCTAGGTTGCCATCTGTTGGCAACATTTCAAACTTTGCTATTAAATGAAGAAGAAATTTTTTAGTGGGTTGCAATATGTTGGCAACGGTCCAAACATTGCCTGGATTGCCATCTGTTGGCAAAATTTCAAACTTTGCTACTTAATGAAGAAGAATTTTTTTAGTGAGTTGCAATCTGTTGGAATTTTTTCGCCATTTTGTCAAGAGTAGCAGAAAATAAAAAATGAAAAATAATTAATAGTTTAAAAAAA
Organism: Listronotus bonariensis; assembly: GCA_014170235.1. Classification (NCBI taxonomy): domain Eukaryota; kingdom Metazoa; phylum Arthropoda; class Insecta; order Coleoptera; family Curculionidae; genus Listronotus; species Listronotus bonariensis. The sequence goes on from JACEGR010001293.1 coordinate 29,968, forward strand.
CTAAAAACACGCTTTTATATGCAACCGAACTAAAAATTAGAAAATAATTTTTCATTAAAAAAAATATTGTCATTTCATAGTAAAAAGCGTGGGGTGATAAATATATTAAATGTTATAATTATTATATTTGCAAATATCTATGATGGAAAAGTTATGAAAAAATAGTAAAATGCACCCCACGCTTTTTACTATGAAATGACAATATTTTTTTCAATGAAAAATTATTTTCTAATTTTTAGTTCGGTTGCATATAAAAGCGTGTTTTTTAGTTTTTTAAAACTATTAATTATTATCTTTAAAAGGGATTAATTTAAAAAGTTTAACTTGGGATATAAAATAAGTGTATAAATACAAGATGGTGGCTGGGCGCCATGTTGTAATTGAATTGAAAGGGGGATTTTGTGGCAAATTATTTTAAAGCTCCTGACGAGTACTTTATAACCCAGAATATAAAGTCAAATAGGCATTTTAAAATATTGATCCGATTGGTTGGGTAGATCCAGTTAGTTGTTTTTAAGATTTACTGGGATTTTTGTTATTTTCTAAACACGTATAATACATTTGGCCTTAATTCGTCGGCTTCGTGTCAAAATAAAACATAACCCTTTTACTTTGTTTTGGTCGTGCAGTTATTTTTAAAGATTTTTACAATATTTAAGCTGTAAATAATCAATAAACATCAAATTGTGGTTTTTTATCCTTTTTTCACTTGTAAATAAACACGAGATAAATCATTAAAAACCCTAATTTTTTGGGTTCTGGTTAGCTGATTTTGACACTTTTGTTTTACCCGACTAATCCTGGCTTCAACCAGGGTCAGCAGAATTGGTTGTACATAAGCGGTATTTCGGAAAAAACCGTTTTTTTTTCTGCTTATTATGGTGCCCCTCAACACATAATGCCCTTTGCTTATTTTGCGTAGATGTTAATCTGGTACTGCTAAAGAGCCATTCTTGTTCCATTAAAAAAGGAGTTAGAACCATAAATATAATTTTGAAAACTTTGAAGAAGAAGTCGTTAAAAAATAAAAAGTTTAAAATTCCTCAGCTACTTGACTTAAAATAAACGATTTTAGCTTAGTCATAACCTAGGCCACCATAGTCATAACATTTTAAATTAAAAGTTAACAAAAATCTCAGAAGAAGTCTCAAAAATGACAAAAAATATACTTTGTTCATAGTCACTTTAAAGTGACTATGAACAAAGTATATTTTTGTTTTATTTTATTAATTTACTATATATAATATTAAGAATGTTATATTCTCTCGAAATAATATAAAATATAGCAGTGCCGTAATTTTTAGTTTAAAAGTAGCAGTCGTTTCTGGTGTAACCGGAAGTGATAGAAAACAAGTAAATAAAAATTACCAATCCACAATTAGGTCAAAAAACAATATACCAAATTTCATTTTTTTTTTCGCAAAAAGTAAAAAAGTTTTAAGAGGAACTACATGTGAGAAACGCCCGGTATGGGTTAATTCAATTAAAATTAGACATTTTTGTCACACCATATATAGCTTAAAAACTGATGAGTAATTTAAACACAGCAGAATTAATCCAATAAACTAACTATATTTTTAATTTGTAAATATACGAAAAATAAAAAAGGTAAGAGGGGTGTAAATTTATTACATAACACTTGGTACAACTATACTTCATTTATCAATTTAAACGCAAACAAAAAAACCGTTTTAATAATTACCTGTTTTTATACCCACAATTAGTTAAAGCTTGGGTTTCAACTTAACACAACCTACCCAAATATGATTAGCTACTTTAAACTTTAAAATGCGATAAAAATAAAATAAAAGTAATAACACTGGCCCGCAAAAAAACTGCAAGACACGTTATTTTATTTTTTCTACCCGCGTGTGCAAATTATTTACTATGCGCACTTGTTTGCGTGCGCAAAGTTAAACTCTGCGCACGCAATTTGACATCAAAAAATGTTAGTGGTTATTGAAACAACAACAAATAAAAGTCAAAACTGAGAATAACTATCTGACGTAGAGAAATATTAAAATAAAAATAAATATATGTTCTAACTTTTCTAAGACAGACAAATGAAAACATATTGTTCCTAATGGTAAGTTTGCATCTGACATTTATTGCATGATATTTCTGTAAGATACAAATTCTGGCCACTGTAAACAATATTTTTTTTTATCAGACATAAATTTTTAACCGTTTACATTAGTTAGTTTTAACAGTTTTATTAGAAAATCAAAGTTTCTAATTTGTTTGTATACTGTGTAAGGCGTTCGCCGCCAAATATATTATTGTAGACTCGAAAATTTGAAAGCTCATAAAGAATACTAATTTTAAAATTAGGTTAAATTAAGGTAAGAAAGGCCATAAAATGGTTTTCTGGAACGGTATTACAAGTTTAAAAAAGACATGAAAACTACAAAGAAAAATACGTTTTTTGGGCTATTCGGCCCTCGTTGTAGATTTTGTTTTCTTGACGTTTCGCCAGCGCGAGTGGTTGGCATCCTAAGAAAGTTCCTTTTTTTTTATCTTTGGACAAATCACGAAGGCTAAAAGCCTAAATACTAACGTACCGTGGGTGTCTTAAGTAAGGTAAGAGGGAGTTTGTTGACACGGGACTTAAACACTTGAAGGCAAGGGGGAAGAAAAGACCTCCGCGGGCAGCATGTTCCACATTCTAGAAACTCTAGGGATAAAAGAACGAACAAAGTGGGAAGTTCGGGGCCAGTCCAATTGGGCTGTATAGGGATGCATGCGCGGCACCACAAGTTTATCTGTTGGGAACCGTGAGTGGAGGAACTATACTGGACAATTCTTTAGAGCAGAAGCCATGGAAGTACCTATAAGAAAGCGATAGATCCCCACAGCCCGACGATGGGCAAGAGAGGGAAGCCTTTCTGTAAGTGAAGGATCATTAATAAGACAAATAGCTCTTCTCTAAATGGAATCAAGAATGCTTAGGGTTGTAGGGGACGCCATGCCCCAGATATGAGAACAATATTCCAAGGGAGGTCGGATTTAGGACACATACAAAGTGTATAAATTAGAAGGGAAAAATACTTTTTGGCTCGAAAGAGAAATCCAAGCCTTTTAAAGCGGCCGTGGCTATAGATACAATGTGTTTATGTCAGTTAGGGTTACTTTTAAATGTGACGGCCACAAGACTGAAGGTACCCTTGCTCTGCAAAACTTGGCCTCTCATAAGTAGAGGGTGAGTATTTGGTGACTCTTTTCGTGACAAGAAACATGATTGTGTTTTAGATGCATTAAAATGGACGAGATTTTTGGCGCCCCAATCCAATATTAAATTAAGACCCTGCGAAAGAAATATCTGCATCGCTCTGAGTTTGTTTTCCAAATCAGGTTTAGTAATGGCTTTAGGAAACTGAAAACTGGAGTGAAGGGTACTATCGCGGAGAAACTATAAGTGGAATTAGTTATGGACGAGAGAAGGTCGTTGATGTGAAGAAGAAACAATGTTGGTGCCACAACTAAGCCCTGAGGCACTCCAGCATTTACGTGGTGAAAGCTTGAAGAACGGCCGTCCACAATAACTGATATACGTAGATAAGATAGATAACTAGAGAGCCAAGTACAGAGTTTATTTGAAAGGCCATAGGAGGGAAGTTTATTAAGAAGCGCGGCATGCCAGACCTGGTCAAAAGCTTTGGATATATTAAGAGCAACAATCTGGGACTCACCTAGAAACTCAAGAGACTTATTTCAGCAGTGTGATACGAAGGAAAGAAGATCTGCTGTAGATCTTTTGTGGCGAAATCCATACTGCCTGTCATGCAAAATTTTTGGTGTTTTTCTAAATACTTTCTAATTTGTGTATTAATGAATTTTTTCATTACTTTACAAAGAATTTAGAGAATTAAAATTGGTCTATAGTTAGATGAAAGAGATTTGGATCCTTTCTTGGGAATAGGTTGAGCACGTGCAGCTTTCCAGTTCTCCGGAAAGATACCTGTGTCGTAAGAAATTCGAAAGAGCCGAGTTTAGATTGGTGCATGTTCTGTAGCACTTTTTTTAAAACGACTGCTGGTATGCCGTTCAGCCCAGACGATTTCTTGGTGTTAAGAAAAAAAAGGATACGCTTTATGTGTTTCACCTTAAAAACAATATCGGGCATTTTATGAGGAGCTGGCGTAATAGCTGGAATTGGATGATTTACAGGAGGATCAAGGGTTGAATTGGCAGCAAATAGTTCTGCCTTTCCTTTAGCGGTAGATATAATTTTATCTTCCAAAGTTAGTGGTGTAAAAGAACTGCTGCAAAAATTTCTACTTATGTTTTTCGCAAAGGACTGGAAAGATTGGTGCTATTTGGTCGATTTTATTATTTGCCAGATCAATAATCCCGATTGATGAGAAGATTGGTGCGATCTGCTAGCTGGGCATTTTTAAATTATTTAGGTTTTAGTACAATAAAGCTGTTTCATATAAAAAAATTAGTTACTACTGCTAATATTTTTGCTGTTAAATGTAGATGACGTCACCTGCAGTCCTTTGCTTTTTGTCAAAAGCAACTATTTCTGAAATATTTTAGATTAAACATTTTATATCATTAAAAAATTCCTTTGCGTCCCTTAACGCTTTCTTTAGGCCACTTGGGTTTTTCTTATAGGCCTGTACAAGTTGTTACTACATTTTCCTCACCCCAAAATACAACGATTAAAACTTATTTGCGTTAAAAAGTTGATCAATTGCAAGATACAGAATGACCAGGTAAAAAAATCAACGAAAAATTTGACACCCTGTATCTTTAAAGACGTAGGGAGGGTGGCAATGGGGGCAATTGCACTCCTCCGCGCGACTGGTTTGAATAGACTTTTTTGGCGAAAGTCGGGGTGTAAATAGAGCATTATAGGCATTTTTGACGTTTTGTCCCCCATTTTTTTCAAGTTAGTTTTTTTCGATTTTGCCCTCTCCTCCACTCCCTCCCAAATTGATTTTTGCGTACGGGCCTGTGTATCTTGCAAATCAGCAACTAGGGTAAATTACATTAAATTGTTATATTTTGAGCCAAAGAATTTGTGGTATCATTTTGTACACACCTTTTGGAGACAACTGTGAATTAGATTAAGCTTGAATTAATGCAATGATATCATACCGATATTTATAAGGTTATAAGTTATCGTGGCAAAGGACTGCAGGTGGCTTCTTCTATATTTTGTGACAAGTCATTAGCATATTAAGATTCACCCACCCTGAAACATTTTTCAATAACGAATTTTATTGAAAAATTTTATATATTAAATGAAATATTTAAAAATAACCCAGGCTTACAAAAAAATTAGTGGTGTGTGCTGGGTGTCGGACCCTCCTGGTCAGGCGTATTTTATTCTGCTGAACACAAATCTGAAGTCAAAACTGAAGGTCAAACTGCAAAAAACGAATTGCGGGGCAAAGGGGGCACTAGCAATTTTTTTTATTGAAGTAGGGGTTTAAAGGCCCTTTGATAATCTATTCAACGCACCTTTGTTGTCAAAAATCGACCCAGCCGTTCCAGACTTACAAGCCAATACCATTAAAACCGCACTGTATAGTATTTAAGCCAAATTTCTAATGGTCCTAAGTCTGGAACCTAATTTTTAAAAATAAAGTGACGTTAAATAGATAATTTAAGAGCTTTTAAAATGAGGTGCTACATAACGCCCCTTTCAATAAAAAATGCGAGTGCCCCTTGGCCCCCGCAATTTGGTTTCTTGCAGTTTGACCTACAGTTTTGACTTCAGGTTCGTGTTTAGCAGGAAAAATACGCCTGACTTGGTGGGTCCGATTCCTAACACACAACACTTATTTTTTTGAAGGCCTGTGTAATTAAAAAAAAATAAAAACTTTAACACCCTGTATCTTGCCAATGATCTAAATTTTTAACTAAGGTAAAGTACGTTAGATTGTTGTATATTGGTCCAAGGAATTTGTTGTAGAATTTTGTACAGGCCTTTTGAAAACACCCTGTGAATTTAAAGCCTTAGCATATTATAAAAGGGTTATACCGCCAAAAAGGTTTTATTGGTAACAACCTCAAAAGGACATAAAATAAAATATTTATTAAAAACCATCTCAAATTGCCATTCCTATTTTTAGAAACAAAACAAAAACAATATTAAGATCTAGTTTATGCCTCAGGTTTACGATTTAAAGTATACATTTTTAATTAAAGTTAATGCTGTTTTTTACGGCGGCCATTTATTCGTACAATATTTTAGATATTAAGCATAAAATCTTAACGATCCATCTGATGTATTTACAGTTAAACCTTTACCTTAGTTTACATATACAGTGCTTGTCTTAAGTCAGGACCCCCTTCTAACTTTTAAATTGTTTGGTATTTTTTCATGAGAATTGGAGGTCTGTAAAACAACATAAACAAAATTTAAGACAAGAAATGACAGATATAAATGTCAAACTGACGGCGGGGCGTCATTTTTAAAAGAAAAATAAAATGGAAAGGGAAGTCTTGTGGCACATCATTTTACAGCTCCTTGCAAGTTCTTTATAACCTTAGAATACAAAGTGAATGTGTGTCTGTATTGTATCCACGGATACACAGTAATATTTTTCTCCATGGCTGTTACTCAATCCACGGATATCCGTGGAGTGAGACTTCACTAAAAAGCACAAGCACGTGTAACCAGAACTAACCTCTTTCTTTGGTGAGTGTGATTTTATTGGTTTGAAGCGCTATAGACGGCCATGCAAAAATGTCACATTAAAAGGGTTAGGGTTAGTTCTGGTTAGTTATTTCTTTTTTTTTTTAAATTCCCTTATAATTTAATTTAAAAATTGTAAGCCAAGTGAGGCTATATTCATGTCTCTATTATAGTCACTAGTCATACATAAAACGACAGATTTTGGCCAAAATATAATGATTATTATACAGTGTGGGCCAAATTAAACTTGCACACTTTTTAACGAATAATAACTTTCTATCTTTTGCGCCCATCTTTTTGGTTTTGAGGGGCTAACAGGTATATATGTTTTCCCTAGGTTTGCTAATTTTGATCAAATAGATTTAAACCGAACTGGACTTACGAGACTTTTTCCAAAATGATGTAATAAACTTCGTTGCAAAAAAATGGGCGCAACAGATAAAAAACGTAATGCAAAGTGTGCAAGTTTAATTTTGCCCACCCTGTATGTTTCCAAAAATATATTGTTTTATTTAATTTGTTAATGTTTGCGACCAATTGGGTCTGCGTAGAATTCTAAAAGCGTCGTATTTGACCGAGTCAAATTGTCGCTGTCACAGGGTGAGTTTTTTTCAATGTTTAGTAAAGGGATCTTAGAAATTGCTGCAGCGATGGGATGGTCATGGGAAAATAATTGCAGTTTTTAAAGCTTGGTTTAAATCAATTTTTTTCAAAAAATCATGGCTTACTGGATATTTTAAAAATGCCGTTTTTTTCAAAAACCTTTTTTCCTCTGTAGCTTATTTAATATTTCAAATAGAAAAAAGTGTTAAAGGGAAACTTGTAGATATTTATTTTCTTAATTAAGTGGTAAAATCGGATACTTATTATAGTAGTCCGCTTTAAAGCTACGACATAAACTTGCATTTTTTTAAATGGAAAGCATATTTTGCTATAATATTTTCAAAGAGACCTTTTTATAAGCTTTATACCAATGTATAGCAACATGTACTATAAATAAAAATAACGTAGTTTTGGACATACTATTTTATAAATTTGTGTGTACTGTTAAAAATTATTTTTTTAAACCTTTCCAATAATTGTTTTAACTTTTATTCTTGTAAGACTAAGTTTACGTAACAATAATTATTTATGAATATAACGTATATAAGTTAAGTCGACAAACAAATTTGTTTTTAAAAGATGTAGCATGGGTATAGGCAATAATAGTGGAATTTTCGATAATTTTTGATTAGTAATGTTCCTTTTTTTTACTTAGTCTAATTTATTGCCCTATTTCAATTATTATTGTACTAAATTCAGTAGTTTAATTAATTTCCACTGGTAATTGTTGGTTTTTGTTATTTATTTAAATCAATTTAGTTTGTCCTATTAAAATAACAAATTTATAGAACTAATAATGTCTCGTTGGACGTCTAACAAATTTTAAAAAATAAATATTTTAATATATTATATATATAAGAGTTAGTGTCTAAAATTATTAAAAAAAAGTTATATTTTTTTTAAATTAATCGTGACCTTAAATTGTTCCACAGGGTGTTTGAAAATTTGGGTCAAAATACAACATTTAGCTATTGCCTGTATAATACCTTATCCTAATTCTTTTTGTTATTTTTATACTAAACAACAATATCAATGAAAAAAGCTACAATTGGCAAAAAGATGGGTAAAATCGCTCAAAAACCAAAAAATATTTAAGATTGAATTTAAAGTGTATTATGCACATAAAATATATAAGAAATAACTAAAAAAAACTGCTGCAAATTTAATTGGTAACCATTTTATTTATATAACGATAGTCACTAAAATTAAAAACATACCCTCTGCCTGAATCAAGCAAGAATCATTTAAAAGACAATTATTTGCAGAAGTTTATAAGTAAGAAATAATTAAATTTTATATTAGATTAAAACAAACAAAATAAGTACTTCTAAAATATTTAACAAAGCTTAATCTTAAACGGGCTGTTAATATTAAGAAAAAGATAAATATGCGTATGTAAATATTTCCTTTAATTCAAGTATGAATAATTTAAAAGTAATTTAATTTTTCTCATTAAACTATAGATGTTCACAAATAAAGACTGCTGTTAACAGTTGTCAACCTAATATTCAAGTTTTATTGAAGTCATTACCACGTAATTTCCATTTTTGGTTGATAAATCAATAAAAAAGTAAATTATAATAAAAAGTATAAAATTAAATTATTATTAAAAAATACCGTTTTACCAATCAACTTAAACGAATATGTTGCTCAGAGCGATTCTTAACCGAGATTCAGTTAGGTACACTGTCACAATTGTATAAGAAGTTAAGTAATTACTGTCAAACCTTTTTTTTTAACCTAAAATTTTAAACCTAAATAATAGTTCATTTTTATTTGTTTTTCTTTTTATTTAATTTTTTCTTGACAACGGTGACAAAGTTTCCACCAAAACGTCGATTTTTAGTTACTTGTTTTAGAAGTTTTGGAAGTTTTTCCTTATTTTAATTTAGCGTGTACCCAAACAACTACCATTGATAAAAAATCAATGTAGATTGTAATACACACAACCATATTTGCGCGCTAGCATTAAGTTTTTATATAAATATGACATTAGTGCATGAGCGTCCATACCCGTGTTTAGAAATGTCTTTTTGTTTAGAAAGCATGATAAACAAAAGCACAGAAAAGTTGTGACCGTTTTAGATAAATTCAAAGTAGTGTAGATAACGCCCCCTATTTAATACATCAAATTGATTATCGGAGCTGAATAGTATATGCCACAAAAGCACTAGATACCGATTTTTACTAAAATAATTAAAACATCTTTCTTACTTTAACAATCTGTATCTTTCTGAATATTACCTTTAAAATATAGGTTTACAATTACATTTGGTTAAATCCTAAAATTTTGGCAAAAGATATTTGGCCTTTCTCGGTGTACCGGTAATTAGTGGATATAGCTTTTTTTTCGTAAATACACAAATTAGACCAGGTTGTATGGGCGCCAATGTATTAAAAGTTATTCTTATGAATAAAACGCTGATTACGACGACCAATGTTGCCAGCTCGAATTTTGGTCAGATTTTTTAAACCGCAATTGTTTTAAAAGTTAGAAAAAAAATGCATCAAATAAAACAATATTTAATTTTTTGACCAATTTTCCACCGAAAATTACTTTTTTCAAAAAGTTAATATTTATCGGGTAACAACCATTTAAACAACTGAAAATAAGCAAAAAGGGCAACTTTACCATTTAAATGTTGTACGATAATGTAAAAAATTTGACATGATGTAATTTTTTATAGAATTCTTAAACCTTTTGTAATAATTGTAAAGTATGCAATTTGACAATTTTGACTTCCTAGCTAGATTTTCTATTTTTTTAACAAAGTGTATTTTCTTGTTCTTAATCCCTAAAAATCTTTGCACTTTTCCTGTATAGATATGGTCTCTATATAAACAGCAGCCAGATCGGTAAGGCGTATTCAAGGCAGGGATGTTGCGGATGCAGATTTTCACATCTACGGACACGGATGCGGATTTAAGGATATTCACATCCGCGGATGCGGATTCGGATCTGTATAAAATACTTAAGTGTGGGTAGGGTAAAAAAAGACAGTAATATTTATTCTTTCTTTATTTAATAATAAAGTAGTAAGTAAATTACTTTTTCTATTTAAATCTTTTGGTAATTAAATTTGAATACTGGAGCATTATAATTAATGAAAAGTAAAATGGCCGCTTTTTCGGACTCCAGTCTGTTTCGCACGGGTTTCTATATTAATCCTGCGCTACTAAATAACTATTCACTTAGAACAATGGCTGGTGGAGCAAATAAGAATTTCGTGCAGTTTTGGATAGCAGCTTAAAGTCGCTTTGAGTAACACTTTACCATTTAAAAGGACTCTCATTTAAGTTAAGTAACTCCTTCTTAAGAACTGCATCAGGGCTGACAATTTCTGTGATTTCTTGACTCTCATCTTGACTTGATAAATCGAGCATCATGGCCAGATTATTTCTAAACAGGACTGTCGTCCTGTATCTGAGGTCCCTGGGCATTCTGTATCTTTTTTCATGAAATATTTCATTCTCGTTCTCTTCGCTGTTTCGGTACTGAGAGATATTGTTGGAGAATCCAAGATGTCTTCGGTGTTTTTGTTGATCTTCAATATATTATCCCTAATATTTTTCTGAGTAACTGATGTAAACAATTTTTGCTTATAGCAAGAATCTAGGTGAGTAACTATGATATACAGGGTGTCCGGAAAGGTGAGACAAAAATGATAGAGGTAATAGAGTAAGGCAAAATAATGTTAGTACTTCATACAAAAAAATTTCTGTCACGCTTTGTTAGGGATGTTTTAACCTTCAAAGTTAGTATAAATAAAACTTATTTTAATTATGACTTTTGAACTGTTGCCACGGTACCAATGATATTTGGGCTACTAAATAACTTTATAGTAGTGCTTATTTCCATTGGTAAACGGCTGTTAAGTAGGTCGGAATTTTACAGGGTGCGACGTTTTTTTTCATTTAATATATGCAATTTTACCACGGGTGACAAATTTGACATTTTGCTTAAACCGTTTGATTCCTTTATCATTTTTGTACAAAAAAGGATTACCTTATTCAAATCGATATCTTGGACCGTTTTTCATAATTCGCAGTTAAGATTCACAGAACCAGCAATTTTCATGATATAAAAAAATTAATTTTTTTGATTTTTTTTTTAAATATGATAAAATTATTAAAAACGGTGTTTGCAAGCCAATTAAACGTTTTAAAACTGTTAAAAATTTCTTTTTGGAATTAAACCATATTTAAAAAAAAATCTAAAAAAATGGTATTTTATTACTTAGAAAATGCAGGCTCTGAATTTAAAATGCGATTTTATGAAAAACGGTCCAAGCTATCGATTTAAATAGGGTATACCTTTTTATAGAAAAAAGATAAAAAATCAAACGGTCGAATAAAAATATTAAATTTGACAACAGTGCTGAAAATAGTTACATTAAATGGAAAAAAATCGTCGCAACCTGTATAAATCCGACTTACTGCACAGCCGCTTACCTATGGAAAGAAGCATCTCTATGAGGTCATTTAGTAGCACAAATAACATTATTACTGTGGCAACAGTTAAATTTTTTTTTATATACCAAATTTGAAGGTCAATATCTTCCCAACGAAGCATAATAGAACGTTTTTCAATATTCCTGATTCAAGGTTACCACGACAAGTACCTTAGCCGCGATACCTTAGAGTCGATCTGGAGGCTGTTTATATGGATACCATATCTATACAGGGAAAGTGCAAAGATTCTTGGGGAATTATAAACAGAAAAATACACTTTTTAAGAAAAAAAAATATATCTAGGAAGTCAAAATTGTTAAATCGCTTACTCTTCAATTGTTACAAAAGTTTTAAGAATTTTATAAAAAAAATACATTATGTCAAATTTTTCATATTTTCGTACATTATTTAAATGGGCCAAATTGCCTATTTTTAATGGTTTAAATGGTTATAAGTTGATAAATATTAATTTTTTGAAAAAACGTTAAGGGGAATTTTTGGTGAACAATAAAAAACAAAAAATAAAAAATATATTTAATGCAAAACATTTTTTTCTTAACTGTGAAAACAATTGCGGTTTAAAAAATTCAGACAAAAATTTAAGCTGGCAACGTGGGTCGTCGTAATCAGCATTTTATTCTGAACATGATTTTGCAAAAAAATTCAATGAGGAAAAATTTTGATACATTGGCACTCATACGACCTGGACTAAATAGGAATCAATAGAAATCTGTAATTTAAAATAAATTTACATGCCAAAACCATAAAAATATTATTAAATCATATTTTAAATAATCCCATCGTTCGCCTTATGATCGTTACTAGGTATAACCTGCTGAAACCTGGAGTCCATTTAAATGGGCAGCCGTTTTCTATTTATTTTTTTCTTGTTAAAAACCAACTGCAAAGCCAATTTTCTGAATGCATCGTAGTGGGCATACCTATTAACGTGACAACATCGCGGCCGCTAGTAGGAAGGGAAACTGATCATATTTGAAATACCAGTTAGTTTTTTAGATTAAAATTAAATAATAAAAGATGGCTTCATAAAAAATACATTTTTATTTTAAAAACTACTAAACTTTAATATTTATCACTATCATATAGAGGACAATCCAGGAACTTTATTAAAAAAATACAAAAAGAAACACAAACTAGCAATTATATCAATTGACATAAAGTTCAGGTAATTTGGAATATAGTTTATCTTAGCAACTAATATGTTTCAGCACCGGCAATTTCCTTCTTTTTTCTACCTATTTTCTTTTTGTATTCTTGAGCACTATCTCAAATTCATCATTTTTCAAAAAAAAAACATACAATCTTTAGGATTTAAAATTAAGAACATACCATTCTAACCTAAAATGGCATTTCAAATTATAAATTCTAGAAATATTTACAAAATCAAAGTCAAATCATAAACTTAAAAGGTCACTTAACAAATTAAATAATTTAAATAAATATTTTATATAGTGCAGTAAATATTATCATGGGTTGCATACTTACCAAAAAAGTTTTCAAATCTAAATTTTCGTTTGTCTTAGTGGTCTTCTTGTGTGTCTTGCATTAAAAGTCATCCTGATGGACCCCAGGATGTGAAGCGTGTGTCCCTGTTCATATGTGTTTATATAAGTAAGGATAAATATACGAGTAAAATAAGTAGTTCCGTGGCCAAAACACTTAGTATGTAAGGCCAAACCAACCTAGATATAAAAAAAAAAAAATTTCGTTTCGTCGAGGCTAGTAGCCAGAATCTTAAAATGGCGTCCTATTTTAAATGCTTGGTGGCTTAGTATGTCTTACGACGTTATGTTTATGAGAAAAAACATATATGGCCTTAATGGTTATTTCGATATCAAAGTATTCCAAATTACCTGCAGTATCCCAAATACGCTGCAGTTCCTCTATTAAAAAGTAATAAAATGACCTCTTTTCAAAAAGTCACAATAGATACTATGTAGCTCAAATTTAGTTATAATTTAAATTTTGTAATTTGATTTGTAGTTTAGGGTACAGTGAATCTGTAAAGAAACATTAACAATTAAAAAATACCTATTTGTTCTTTTTACAGAAAAACTGGATTTATTTTAATGACCCTCTGGTCGTTAGGCGTACAAAATATTACCAATTTTATATTTTAATGCTATTTGTGGCAGCAAAATTTTTCTAAGACCTAGGGAGAATGATAAAAACTTTTAAAAAGCCTATAAACCTGGGACTTGTCTGATTGTGTCAATATTTCTGAGAATGAATATGCATACTTTATTAGACCCTATGAAAAAGTTGTCGATGATCCAGATAAAGAGAACGTAAATAAACCGGATGAAGCAAATGTCACTGAGTAAGCTTTAATGAAGATGATTTTGATAATGAACCACTAAGGGAACTCAAAATGAAGATACTTTACCAAAAATGTACTAACAATGTCAAACACCTCTTCTAGGAAAAAGGTTGTTTTGTTCGTCCAGATTCAAACTTAAAGTACTTAGTAGGATGTAAAAATTATAAGTAATATGTGAAAAAATAAAGATATTTGCGAAACCTTTTATGTTTTTCCTGGACTTACACGTCAAAAAATTTTTGAATTAATTTAGTTTAAAATATTTTTTTAACAATTATTTTCTCATGACTAATTTATTGACCCTTTTTTAAATAAAAATCAACACAAACATATAATTTTTACAAAAAAAATGAAACAGTAGAGGCGGATCCTAGGAGAATAATACATGAAAAAATTAATTTAAAATGTTTCTATTGCACCAAAACCATTTTTGACGAAGTATCATTTTTTTGGTTTATACAGCTAAAGAAATTATTTTTAAAGGCTGTAAATTCTCTTAAAGTCCTAAGGTATTTGATTTATTTGAAAGTCAATAATTTTTTCCTAAATTTTGCACCCGGATATTCAGTATATTTTTAATTTCTGATTGACAAACTATTGTGATAAATGGTCATTTATTAAAATTTCTTTAAATTATTGCTGGAATAATAAATAATATAAATATTAGGTTTGGTAGCAATTTTTTCTTATTTCTAGTATTGAAAGTTTTTCTTGTCACAGTTACTACCAGTAAATTTTTGGTACTTAAAATAACCCTTATGTATTTATTTATTTTCTTTTATTTGGGTTACCACGCAATTTAGAAAACGAGTAAGTGATATTAGGAAAAAAATTTATATGATAGCAAATTAATTTTTTATTCGGACAAAACTTGATTTTGTACACTTTTCATAAATAGCTTATGATAATAAAACAAAGAATAATTAATTTTGTCAGCGTTGCCGATTTATCTAGAACAATAGCAGAATTTTTAAACCTGATTTTTTGTGCAAACCTTTTATTTTTTACCTGTTTATATATAAAAAAATATCCCTATATACCATACTAGCCGATTCGTGCCCACTTCTTTGGGCGTTAATTATATTTGTCTTCAAAACTTTTGTTTAATTATAATGAATATAGCCTAGCGCACTTCTAAATAGTGTAGCTTTCTGATTGTGAAAGAACTTTCATGATTGGTTCAGCATTTTCGAAGATTAGTCCTTACAAACAAACAAAGAAAATTACAAACTCTACCTTTTTATATTATTATTATAAACTAATGACCTCATCATAACAAGAGATCATTTTAATTTTGATCACAGTAAGTCGAAGAGGATTTGTTCCTTGTTAATTTCAAAGTATTTTTTTAATTAGAGAAAAAGTCCCATTTACTTAAAGGTTATTGACGACATTTAAATAAACACCGATTAATTTAAAAAATACTTTATTTAAGATGTCTATAGCTTTAAAAAGAGTTCACTAAGTTTTTTACTGGGCAGTGCTTTTAGTGTAGTTAAAATAAGCTGTTAGGAATATTTGGCGTATTTGGGACAGTCAATTAATTAATAGATAAGAGATACTTATAGTTACAATTACATTACACAGAGGAGGATCATTTTTTAAAAATAAGTAGCAATAAGCTAATCTCGTGTGTCCCAGTCGTACGCGGATGAGGATAATTTGTAGACTTTAATTGTTAGACCTAGGTTCTCATGGATTAATGTTAATTTTATTCAGTTTAAGTTTGCTTCGTGATGATTGCTTAATGAGTTTTTCGCAAATAACTTGAAAATTATGCATTTTACCAAAAAAAAACTGTATAAAGAGAAATTGTGCCTGTTAAAAAGACAAACAAGTGGCTGGCGGCAGTGGTTGCGTTTATTAGTTTGCATTCTACCTATACAGGTAATAATTCAAAGTTTGGAAAACATTTTAAGAAATCTAATTTTTAATTTCTTGTTTTAAGACATGTTTTTTTTTGCCAGACACTTGTGGGCGATACTCTGTAAGCTCGTAATCGGCTTGTCCCGACCAATTTTTCAAAAAGTAATTAAATATTTAAATAAATATTACTTATAAACTTCTAATAAAACTTCAACCCTAAAACTTTGCGGGCTCATTATTTGTAGAACCATAACTGTTTTATTTTTTTTAGGAGTGATAGAACCAATAAAAATACAGTCTCCTGGCTGTCCCCAAGACTATATTTTTGCCCACAAATTAGATTTACGAAGAAATTGTTAAAAGTACATACATTAAACAGTTGATATATAATAAAAGAAATCTATTTAAATTATATTTTTGTAAAACAAGGTCTCATTACAAATTATATTATATTTAGTAAACACTTGTAAAGTTTGTCCCCAGAATTATTAAACAGTCCCCTGCCTGCATAATAGAAAAACACTATTTTAAATGTTTTTAGTGGAATAAAACGCAAATTGTTGTAAAGTTGACATCCTTGCCGAATGCAATGTTCCTTGAAATAGGACATGGAATTTTGACAAATGTTAAAAATATTTACCAGGGACAGCATTTGTACGAAGTTACAGAGAAATGCCCTTTTATCATTGCTAATTATACAGTCGTCCCCCTTCTAACTTCTGAACCATTCGGTAATATTTTATAAAACTTGGAACGATATTCTATGACTAAGGTCTGCATCTTTTGACATATCAGTGACAGCTATAATTGTCAAGGTAATAGCTGGGCGGCAACCCAACCGCTACCGCCAGCAAGACAGACGAGGATCTACCCAAAAGAGGAGGGAGAACAACATATAAAAAATTCAGCCAACATAAAATTTTTGTTTTTCGACCGTGCCACCTCCAGAAATATTATAAAGTAGTGCCTAGCATAAAAATGGAGTAAATTGTTTTTTTCCTATCCCCTTTATTACTAATAATTAAAAGTTTTTTGCAAACAGATTTGTAGGTACTTTAATATTTTCTCCAGTATTTTCTAATTTATTAAAAAATAAAAGTGAACAATACTGACCAATAATTTGGTCTTTAATTTTTCTAAATTAGGGCATTTTAAACTGGTTAAACTTTTTCGACATATTAACAAAACATAAAGAGAAGTGCAAAAGGGTAAGGGTCACTTTTATTTAAGGGAGTAGTTAGGGTGTTGTTTTGATTAGTTTTTATTAAATTTTTCGTAGAAAAGATAGTTATTCGACTTATACACCAAAATGTGTGTGATCTTTTGTCAAAAAATAGTTACTTTCAATCGCAAATATTTTGAAAAATATCAGTTTTACAAAACAAAATGTAATGCCCTTTTTTTTGTAATTGATTGTTTAAATTTCAAGTTAATCCATGCAGAATCAAAACATTTCGAAAAAAATGCTTTATTTCCTGTACTATAATATCCAATTTTACATTAAATAATAAAAGAGGAAAGAAAAATAATTAGTTTAAAAATATTTAATGAAAGGGGAATCAAAGAACTGGGAAAAGAGAACTCTTTCTTCCAATATCATTATAATTTTATTTTCTATGTTTTATTTGTTTTCTGGGAGATTAAATTTGGAAACAAAATATTATCTCAATGGCTTTTCTCCAGAATAAAAACTCTTAAAAGTTTATTTAATATTTTTGTTAGTACTGCAAACTTTATACATTATGAAGAACAATTCTGCTCTTCAATAATTATAATAAAGTTATTATTGCTTTTTTTAAAGCTTAGCTGAAAATAATGAAATATTCAATATTAAAGTTAGCCACAATACAACAAAGGTTCATTGGCACTCGGTTGAAATCATTTCGGCATCAAAATAAAATCTTAAACAAGACGCCAGACGAGGAATCAAATAATGTTTATGTCTCAAAAATGTAAAAATAGTTTACTAAAAATCTGGTAAACAAGCCATCTGGAAACTGATAAACTTGTTAGAAAACTGAAAAAATTAAAAATGAAATGGTTCCGGATGGACATTTTAGAGAGTTTGACACTACTTTTGAAAAATTAACTGGTAAAGATACACCTATTAGGCATCTTAACCAGATAAAAGAATAGTAAAATGTTTAGCCATATAATAAAGTATTTTTATGTTTCATTTGTTTTCTGAGATTAGTTCTTAATGCTGTAGCAATACAGAGCTAGCTTTTCCAGGGTTTGTACTGCTTATTGTTACCTTAAGAAAAATTAAAACTTTATATAAGATATGAAGAATACCCCTTGCTCTTCTCGATAATAAAAGTGATGATTAGCTTTAGTATGAAAGGTAAGATGAAAGAGTTTCATAAATGATTGTTACTATTGAAACATTTGTGCATCGTACTGAAATCTTTAGTGAAGAGCAGATTTATCGCAGTTTATGTTCTGTAAATAAGAGTTTCATCAAAATTCGGGGTAAAATAGTGTCACCAAACTGGAAACTCTTAGTTAGAAAACCGAAAAAGAGCTGAGTTGTTCTTGGTAAAAGATACTATTAGGTATTCAACAGACAAAAGAAATAGAAAAATGTAAGTTTAGCCATAGAGGATTTGAAGATTTTATGTTTTTGATTTATTTCTTTTCTTGGGAGAATTTTTTTGAAAACAAAAACAAATAAGTTTTCTCCGCAATAAAATTTCCAAAAGCTATTTGGTCATTTTTAAGAAATTTCTTGCACAGAAAGTGTTCTTCAATATAATAAAAAGATATTGCTCTCTTAAAAGAAATAAATAATGCGAGATCATTGCCAATAGATAACAGTGCAATACTGGCGCCGAGCGCATCGTATCGTACTCGTCAGGTCTGTGTCCGTACCGGCAGTCAAAACCCCGGCAGCTCAGCTGCCTGGAACTTGCCCAGCACGGCGGCGGGCCGAGTCGATCCGACGGACATAGTCATTTCTTGAAGATGACTATATAATCGACAAAGAAGGGTGTACAGCTTCAGCTCAGATACAGTACCTTTCATGCTTATTTGTTTCTAAAGTAAACAAAACATTATTTTCAGTTCTTCCGTGAAATTCTGCAAGTTTATTTAACATTTTAAAAGTAACGTGTCTCTTATATTAATACTCTCTGTCCTTCAATAATATGGGTCGTTGCCACAGCTTTTAAAAGAAATAAAATAATGGCTCAATAGGTAAAGAATATGTATTATACCGGTTTTTTATGCACTAAAAATAAAGAAACAGCTGAGCCAGACCGGGCCACGCCTGTGGTGGACAAGATCTCATCAAAGGCCTGGTGATCAAAAAGTGGTCTTATAAACTTCAGCCAAACCGAAAATTGCAAATTCGATGGACATTTTGCTTGATCATCTTCATTTCTGAAAAATTACCGGAAGATACATCTATACACAGGTATCTTAATCCAGAGATTATAAAAATGCTCTGAGCCTTATGCTTTTTATTTTCTGGGAGATTAAATGCATATTTGCAGTTTTCCAGAATACAAATTTCTAAGTTTATTTGTTTTCTTAAATTAAAATTTTTTTGCTACATTATGAAGAATGTGTTTCCTGCTCTCAATACAATAAAAGTTATGTCGTTTTTAAAAGAAAATAACAAATATTCAATAAGTTGACATGGGTCAGCCGGTTGAAATCCATTTATGGTCAAACAAAGTAATAGGAGAAAGAAAGAACTGTTAACAGTCTTTTCAATAGTAACTGGCAAATGTTAGAAAACTGAAAATGTACTCAAAATTCAGTATTCCGGATGGACGAGAGCTTGACACCTGGTCGAAAGAAGATGCTGTCTATTGGGGGTGAGTCTTAACCACAGATATCGTCGTTTAGCCATAATAAAAGTATATTTCGCTTCGGGATAATAAACAAAAGATTGCCTGCTTCCAGGTCAAAATTTGTTTATCACCTTAAGAAAATTGCTACATTATTTGAATGTTCTCATCAATTATATTGAAACGCTGGTTGATGTAGCTAAAGAAATAAAATAATGAAGACTAATAAGGTTACATATAATGTTATTATACTTCGACAATATTTTTATATCGTGTCGTGTAAATCTAAAAAGATGCCAGATATTCGTCATTTGTGTTCAAAAATCAAAATAGTTAGTCAGTGCACTAGTAAACAGGCTTCCAAAGCCTTGCAGGCAGTCTCAAAACTGAAAGGGACAAATGAAATGATCCGACGGACATTTTGCTCTGACACTGGATGTCATCGGTAAAGACAATGTACTATTAGAGCCCAACCAGACACAAAGAACAGTAAAAATGCTTGACATATACTTTCTTATGCTTTGTCTCCATGTGGAGACAGCCTAACAGGGTTTGGTTTTTCCAGAATAGGCCTCTAAAAAAAGCCATTTATTATTTTAAACTTTTAACACTATGAAACGGTTTCTACTCTTCATCAATATAATAAAATTATTGTTGTTAATGTTAGTATTAAAATAATGAAACATTAATACACTAAAGCGTTCATTATACTTCGGAATAAAATACCTATCAAGACAGATTTGAGAACTGGGCCAATGTTTGCAAACATTGGCCCAGTTCTCGTCTGGCGTCTTGTTAAGATTTTTGCGCTTGATGCATAAAAATGAGGATTTCAACCGATGCCAATGAACCTTGTTGTACGGCACTTAATATTGAATATTTCATTATTTTACTTTAAAGCAATAATAACTATTATATTATTGAAAGAGCAGAATTGTACTTCTTCATAATGTATAAAGTTTTAATTTTCTTAAAATATTAAATAAAAACTTTTAAATTTTATTCTGAGAAAAGCCAAATAATATTTTGTTTAAATTTGAATTCCAGAAAACAAATAAAACATAAAATACTTTATTATATGGCTAAAATATTTTTATTATTTTTTATTCAGTTAAGATACCTAATAGGTGTATCTTTTACCAGTTAATTTTTTCAAAGTAGTGTCAAACTCTAAAATGTCCATCAGACATTTCCTTACTTTTAATTTTTTCAGTTTTCTAACAAGTTTAAGTTTTTAGGTAAACTGTTTACCAGGATCCTTGGTAAACTATTTTCAATGACATTTTTGAGACGCAACATTGGGCCCAGTTCTCGTTCGGCGTCTTGTTAAGATTTTATTTTACTTATTAAAAATGATTTCAACCGAGTTAATGAACCTTTGTTGTATTGTAAGTAACTTAATATTGAATATTTCATTATTTTATTTCTTTTAAAGTTAATAATAACTCTTTATTATATTATTGAAGAGCAGAATTGTTCTTCATAATGTATAAAAGTTTTAATTTTCTTAAAATATTAAATAAACTTAAATTTTATTCTGGATAAAAGCCAAATAATATTTTGTTTAAATTTAATCCCCCAGAAAACAAATAAAACACATAAAATACTTTATTATATATTAAACATTTTTACTATTCTTTTTTATCTGTTAAGATACCTAATAGGTGTATCTTTACCAGTTAATTTTCAAAAGTAGTGTCAAACTCTGAAATGTCCATCAGGACATTTGATTTTAATTTTTTTCAGTTTTCTAAACTTTAGAATAGAAGTTTTAATAGTAACGCAGCTACCAGATTTTTGCAACTATTTTTCACACATTTTGAGAGACGCAAACATTGGCCTGTGCTCGTCTGGCGTCTTGTTAAGATTTTATTTTGATGCATAAAAATGATTTCAACTGAGTGCCACAACTTTGCCAGTTGTGGGCAACTTATTATTGAATATTTCATTATTTTATTTCTTTCTGAAGCAATAATTTTATTATATTAAATGAAGACAGAATTGTTCTTCATAATGTATATAAAAGTTTAATTTTCTTAAAATATTAAAATAAACTTTTAAATTTTATTCTGGGAGAAAAGCCAATAATATTTTTTGTTTAAATTTAATCTCCCAGAAAAACAAAATAAAACATAAAAATATCCCATATATGGCTAAAACATTTTTACTATTCTTTATCTGGTTAAGATACCTACGGGTGTATCTTCCTTTTACCAGTTAATTTTTCAAAAGTAGGTGTTTCAACTCTAAAAATGTCCATCAGACATTCTATTTTTAATTTTTTCAGTTTTCTAACAAGTTTATAAGTTTTTTTAGGTAAACTGTTTACTTTCAGATTTTTGGTAAACTATTTACTACATTTTTGAGACGCAAACATTGGCCCAGTTCTCGTCTGGCGTCTTGTTAAGATTTTATTTGATGCATAAAAATGATTTCAACCGAGTGCCAATGAACCTTTGTTGTATTGTAAGTAACTTAATATTGAATATTTCATTATTTTATTCTTAAAGCAATAATAACTTTTATTATATTATTAAAGAAGAGCAGAATTGTTCTTCATAATGTATAAAAGTTCACTTTCTTAAAAATATTAAATAAACTTTTAAATTTTATCTCTGAGAAAAGCCAAATAATATTCTTGTTTGTAAATTTAATCTCCAGAAAAACAAACAAAACATAAAATATCATACTTTATTATATGCATAAACATTTTTGATTATTCTTCTTTTTTATCTGGTTGGATACCTAATAGGTGTATCTTTACCAGTTGAACTCTTTCAGTAGTGTCAAACCCCTTAAAATGTGTCCACTGGGTGATGATTTCATTTCTTTAATTTTTTTCAGTTTTCTAACAAGTCTATAGTTTTTAGTAAACTGTTTTTTACCAGATTTTTGGTAAACTATTTACCACATTTTTGAGACGCAAACATTGGCCCAGTTCTCGTCTGGTCTTGTTAAGATTTATATTTTGATGCATAAAAATGATTTCAACCGAGTGCCACGAACCTTGTTGTATTCAGTAACTTAATATTGAATATTTCATTATTTTATTTCTCTTTAAAGCAAATAATAACTTTTATTTATATTATTGAAGAGCAGAATTGTTCTTCATAAAATGTGTATAAAAGTTTTTAATTTTCTTAAAATATTAAATAAACTTTAAATTTTATTCCTTGAGAAAAGCCAAATAATATTTTTGTTTAAATTTTAATCTCCCCAGAAAACAACAAAACATAAAATACTTTATTATATGGCTAAACATTTTTATTTCTCGAGTTCTTTTTATCTGCTTAGAAGATACCTAATAGGTGTATCTTTTACCACACTTTTCAAAAGTAGTGGTGTCAAACTCTAAAATGTCCATCAGACATTCTTTATTTTTAATTTTTTTCAGTTTTCTAACAAGTTTAAGTTTTTAGGTAAACTGCGCTACCAGATTTTGAAACTATTTACCACATTTTGAGACGCAAACATTGGCCCAGTTCTCGTCTTGGCGTCTTGTTAAGATTTTATTTTTGATGGTATAAAATGATTTCAACCGAGTGCCAATGAACCTTGTTGTATTGTAAGTAACTAATATTGAATATTTCTCTGGCTGGTTTTATTTCTTTAAATGCCATTGACAACTTTATTATATTGCTTGAAGAAAGCAAATTGTTCTTCATAATGTATAAAAGCTTGAATTTTCTTAAAATATGTTAAATAAACTTTAAATTTTATTCTGGAGAAAGTCAATAAATAATATTTATTTAAATTATAATTTATACTGATTATCCTTAAAAGGAAACTTTTTTATTTTCTTTTCTTATGTGCTTTTTATCGTGACTTAAAATATTTAAAATTTTTAGGCCTTAAAAGCTTTTACAGTTTAATTTTCAAACAATATGTTATTTTTCAAGTAAGCAGTTATGAAGAAAACAATATCTGCTCTACTCTTCTAAATATCCATGATAAATTACGAAAACCGAGGCAAAGTTTATTACAATACTAAAACTTTAAAAGAAGATTAATGCACGAAATGTATTTGGATGTCAAAATATCTTGTTTTCGTAACGAAAGAAAATTAGCATTTTATCTTTGTTGACTGGTACTTAAATGACGACTCTTATAAAATTCTTTTTTGTGGAAACGAAGTGATAACTTTTCGGACATACATACACGTAACTAAAAGGTATATATTTAATTTTAAGTATTTTATTACACACAAAACTTACATTTCTTTATATTTAAAGTCCAATCAGACATTTTTTTACCTTTACAATATTTAAAAATACTTACTAAGCAATTACTTTTGGTTCTAAATTATTAATTTAAATCTGTCAACTCACAAAATTACATTAATAGATATTCAATATAATTTTTTTCGGTTTTTATAGTAACTCAAGGAGTCTAATTGTCGCTTCAAATGCAAAAGCTAACCAGTTTAAAAACTTCAAGTTTTGCATGATTTTCAGAAATTATTTTATTTTATTAATAAGTTTTTTACACAATAAGTCGGCGTTTTTCCTGCCACAAAAAGAAAGTGGGTTGTATAGATATAGCCATTATTATTTCGTTTGTTTACATTCTTCAAAAACGCGCTGCAGATCAGTGGCGGCTATATAGGTGTAGTAGGTGAAGAGCCACTTCACCAAAAATAAATAATAAAACAAAAAAAAACCTATTACTATTATTCAATTTATTATTCTCAATTCTATTCCTTATTTGTAAAATTCGCCATGAAAAAATCTAGCATATAAATTAACCGCTGGCGCCAGTCGCTTTCCCTCCTCTCCCGGCAACGCGACAAGTGTATTGCAAATATAAAACGGACCGAAGTATATACCTCATGCAGGGTTTTGTTTACGCTTTGTCGCTCCGGTTTGCCATGACAACGCTATACTTGCCGGTGGCCGGAATCGCGGGTGGGAGTTTTCAGGTGTATTGCTTGGTAAATCGCTAGCCTTAATAAGATAGTATAGGTTGTGGTAGTTTTGTTGGCTTTTACGTATTATTTCGATTGTTTTCGTTTGACTATTATTAGCGACAGTGATTTTCACAGGAAGGAAATTAAAAGACAGTACAGAGCACTTCTCTATGAAATATTAGATCATATTTTGATGGAAATGGAAGTAAGATTCGAAGATTGTTACAAACTACAATTTCTTTGTCTTGCTGATACTGCAAAGTTTGGCCAGTATAACCAAACTTTTCCCACTGATTCTTTTCAAAATTTATTGGAGATACATGCCGAATCATTTCCAAAATCAGCGGCTCAAGAAATAAACTTGATTTGCTGATGAAAGTTATAGATATATTTCATTGCAGCAGTTAGTGAAACAAGTTGGCGCAAATAAAGACATTTTTACCGAGTCGTATAAACTTTTTTCGCTAATTTTAACGATATTCGTCGACAAGCGTATCAGTGGAACGGAGTTTTCTTGTCTTAAGCATTTAAAAACTTTCTAAAGAAACACTATATCCTAAGATACACTTTTATCTTTGGCCAATATTTTAATTCAAAAGGAGCTTCTCCAGGAACTGATAAAAATTTAACCATTTTATGAATATATTATTGATAAATTTGCTGCATTAAAAGATAAAAGGATTGATTTGGTGTATGAAATTTAGGATAATTTTCAAGAAACCTGCGGCAACTCCGATTTTAACGAAATTTGGTATACGGGGTTTTTGGGGCGCTGATCACGATCTAAAAAGGCGGAAACGTT
Source organism: Listronotus bonariensis (assembly GCA_014170235.1). Classification (NCBI taxonomy): domain Eukaryota; kingdom Metazoa; phylum Arthropoda; class Insecta; order Coleoptera; family Curculionidae; genus Listronotus; species Listronotus bonariensis. Next base: position 55,381 of record JACEGR010001293.1, read on the forward strand.
TCGTTCTCGAGATATTCATTATCAAATTCAAATTTGAACCAAGCTTAATTTCACTATATTCTCCCTTCTTTTTGCACACAATTCTTGATTTAAAGCTAAAGTGTCACACAATATTGGATTTTCACCTTTTAAAACCCCGGTTTTCTACGTTTTATATATTATTTTTACACATTAAATTGCGTAGCTTTTTTTTCATAATTCGGCAACCATACATATACATAGGGCTTCATGGCATGTTGGAATTGAAATGATTCAAAGTATAGCTATGCAATTTAATGAAAAAATAATGTAAAATACGTAAAGGGAGGTTTTAAAAGGTGAAAATCAAATATTGTGTGCCACTTTAGCTTTAAATCAAAAATTGTGTGCAAAAAGAAGAGGAATATTGAAAAAAAATATGGGATTAGTTTAAATTTTAATTATGATGATAAATATCTCAAGAACAAAACGTTTCCGCCAAAAAGTCTTTTCAGAGAGAGCGCCCCAAAAAACCCCGTATACCAAATTTCGTCAAAATCGAGGTTGCCCAAGGTTTCTATAAAATTACCAAATTTAAGGTAAGTTTAGATATGAAGACTTTTTACTTAGACTTTTGATAGTTAAGCATTTTCAATTTTGCTAAAATGGTGAATGCGCTTTTTTTCCCTTCTTGCACCACACCTGTTTTTAGACCCGCGAGCCGCCACTGCTGCAGTATAGTCTAGATGTGTTAGGTTTTATTATGCAAATAATTAAACTAATATATTGTGTATAGGCTTTCTGCGGCCATCTTCTGCTAAACTTAAGTTTTTTGGGCTATTCGGCCGTCGTTGTAGATCTTGTATCCTTGACGTTTCGCCAGCGCGAGTGGTTGGCATCCTCAGAAGGTTTCTAGTAGACTACTTGCGTACTACTTACAGTAAACCTTCTGAGGATGCCAACCACTCGCGCTGGCGAAACGTCAGGGATACAAAATCTGCAACGACGGCTAAATAGCCCAAAACTTAAGTTTAATTAAACTAAGTTATTTTGCTATAAATATACTGGGAAATGAAAATAATTAAAAAACATGATATTAAAGAAAAATCAATTATCATCAATATTATATTTTAAACATATTTACCCGGATTAATATAGGCTAATATACAATAGCACAGCACAATTCGTTTGTGGCGGCAAGAGTAAGCAGTTAGTGTCCGTTTTTTTTTTTACTAGCTCTGTTGAAAAAGAGATAGGAGGCGGTTAGAGCTTTAGGCTAGGTAAAGTATGTGAAATGTTTATTTTGTCACCGGCGTTTTCTTCGAATTACTGAGTCGGACTCGCGTTTGTTGCAGACGCAAATCTCGATTGTGCGGAAATCGGTGTTTTTCACAGTTATTTAAGTTAACGCTTTTAGGTATTAAATTAGTTGTTTTATTTAATTGTGTAAATTTGTAACTTTTATTTCTATTTACACTTAGCAGTATAAAAGTATCGGTGCAAATGTTAAATTGTGGTTAAGTGAATTTTTGGTGGAAACCATAAGAGCTACGGACTGAAGAGTTCTAAAACAATGAAATTGTTACTCAGAGTGATATCAGTACACTCTCCGGTAAAAAATCTTGCGAATCGGTACCTTTAAGGCAAAAACATTTTTTCTCAATGAGCAAGCAAAGAAAGTTTGTCCTAATGTGTACAATAATTTAAGGAAGGATCCTAGTTATAAGAATAAGGAAAGTTAATATAAAAAGCCGCCTCGTTAACTGAAGTTCCATATTTAATAATGTGCCAAATTATTAGATGTGGAATTCAAAAAAGAAAACAAAGTTCTGACGCAGGTAAATTAAAAAATCCCGATGCTGCTACTGTTTAGCTATTAGGAAATACAGTTTACAAAAAATATAAACAAAACATGCTACCAACACTTAAAATCATTTATAAAAGTCTTGTTCAGTTGGAACAGCCTTGTCCCCAAACGACTTTACGTCGATGGCTAAGAAAAATTGGATTTAAATTTAAGGTTGTAGACAAAAGGGCATCTGTCATGAATAGCAAAAGAACAGTTTAATGGCAAATTAGGTATTTGAAAAAAATTAAGGAATTTAGAGCCTGTACTCCGTATTTCGCAAAAAGAAATTTCTTTTCTATTTTTCTATTTCCGGTCTACTTCGAACTCCGTAAAATATTTAGGCTCGTTCCGCACTCACGAATGGACCACACTAAATAGAAAGGCGATTTGGATTTTTCTCGTCATTTATTCTGTTCTATTGTATAGCGTTTTGAATAAAGTAATCTCGCTCTTCTTACCTGCTGGACGTTTGTTTACATTCTTTTATAAGCCGGTGTTTGCGGGAACATTGACGACATTGCAATTTGTGATCGCAATACTAAAAACATATTTATTTAGTGTTTTGTAGAAATAATATATTTGTTTATGTTATGTTGTTATATTGTATTTTGTTTAAACTTTAACATTTAAACGAGGTTTGACTCACTAATTAATTTTTTGATTAAATGCATGCAATCTAAAACACCACTTAATTTTAACTTTTGCTAATTTAAAGGGATTAATAATATTATATTAAATTATATATTATCCCGCTAACTCTCTCCTTTTATACGCAAATCTTGTCGCCGTTTTTTATACATTTTAATTAAGCAAAAGATAAACTATTTCCTTTATTGAAATTGGACTGATTAAAATCTGAGTAAAAGTGCAAAATAAATGAAACATATGTAAAAAAAACAAATATATTTCAGGAAATAACAAGTGCATTTTTCTATAAAGGGTGCATTTTTAACAAAAACCCAACATTTTTATGTCCAGTAGTCTATTATTTTTCCACTGCCGGAGATTTACGAACTATTTAGAAAAAATAATACAGAGTAAAGAGTCTCTCCTCGATCTTCAAGTTGTGCGGTCACGTTTCGTCGGAGGCTACATAGCGTTCCCGGGTAGGCAGCTGAAGGAGTTGTACGGGCGTTTCTAAGCCCTAGGGGATTTAAAAAGACTCACGCTAAATTAATAGCATCTTTCTTCTGGAACTAAGCGCTGTGAGTAAATTCCTAAAAACCTGATGTTTTTATGTTAGCGGGTGTGAACGTGTTTTCGTAACGGCCGAGGTCGCTGGTCCCTCTTCTGGAAGCGTCAGCAAGTGACAGTGAAGGTTATGCACAATACCAGTAGCAGTTATTAGTTTAACAGCCGACAATGTATGCATTGCATCGATTGTAGAAATATTTTTATTTTCTTTTTGGAATTTCTGGAAGCTTTGAGCTCAATTATCCAGATTTTTTTCTGACGAAGCTCTGGAAACCATAGTCCAGAAGGGACAGACCTGGTGAATTGGACTTAAAGGGACCAAAACCAAGGAAAAAAATAATAGAATAGAGTAAAGACAAGAAATAGAAACGAAATTTCTTTCCCGCCTATTTCTTCTTTCTATCGAATTACAAAGTGCGGGAGCAGATCCCAAAACCAAACAATAGACTATTTGGACGAAACCTGGTACAATACACATGATACTACCAAGAAAGGATGGACAGACTACTCCAGCCATTGCCATTTAAAGGGTTACCACCTAACAAAGGGTATAGTAATTCTTCAATATAATTTAAGTGAAATATGGCTTGAAAATGCATTGAAATTATATGGAAAAAAATTGAAGACTGTAATGTTGACTACCACAAAAATATGCAGTCGGATATTTTTGCAGAATGGTCCGAATATACGCTACTTCCAAATTTAAAACCGAATAGCGTAATCGTTATGAATAACGCCGCATATCACTCCTTCTTCTACAAAACGGGAAATTCGGTTGTTTTTATTTAAAAATTATTAATATTTTGAAGAACACAATACAAAGAAAAAAATTGGAAGTTCTTCAACTACAGAAATGGAACAAAACATTTTTTGTTAATCAAATAGCTGAACAAAATGGGCATACAGTTTTAAGATTACCCCTTACTTTTTTATTTTCAACCCAATGAAACTAATATGGAGCCTATTAGAAAAATTTTTCAAAAATTTGACAAAAGAGTTGTCGACCTAATTAAACAAAAAGTATCTAACATTTTAAAACCGAACTGGGAAAACTTTATTAAAAAAAACATTAAGTGCGAAAACGAATATCGACAATTAAGCCAAATTGTGTTAAATGATGGGGATCAGTATATAATTAATTTGAAAACGATTCCGACAACAAACTTAATAAGTCTTTAGAAGAACTAAATTGTTATTTACCCAAATACTTAGTCGGTAAGTTTTTCAAATTAATTTAAATCGTTATTCTAATAATATTTTAAATCTTTATTTACTATATATTATATTTTGTTTTGTAATCTTTAAATTTTATATGTTACTGTCATCTCATTTTTTAACATTTGGAAAAAATTGTTAAATAAAGAGGTGTTTGGTTTGAGTTGACAAAAACGGTTGTCAACTCGCTAGACTAAATTCTCCAATCGTAATCCAATATTTTAGTTACTTTACAAAATAAAATTAAAATAGCAAAATTAACAAACTTATTTATTTTTAGAAAAATTTAAATAATTTTTAGTTTTCTGGCGCTTTCTATATACGGAAAACATTTTAGATTTAAGCTTTTAGTTTTTCTCTCGAATCGCTATGCATCGAAAGACAACACAACCTCAAGCTGCAATTCAGAGCATTTTTCCCTTGGACAATAAATAAATATTAAAATTATTTATTACCAAAAAGAAACTTTTAAAATTTTTACTGTTATTGCGTTTTTACAACTATGCATTTTTTTTCAAAGTGATATACAAAAGCAAGCTTAAGAAATGTCAAAATAACAAAAAGCCCAAAAAACGCTTGTTATCGCAGTAAAAAATCAAGTTACTTTGACCATTTTTAATCATAATTTTTTTTTTATATTTAAAGTACATTTTTAATCTGAAGCACCCTTACTATATAAAAAGTTTCGATTTAAGAAAAATATAGTTACTTTGCCCTTAAGGAAAAGTTACTTTTTTAAGATAACTTATATAGGGTGGGTTATCTAGGTTTGTGGCCACTTGAGGCTATTTCCTAACGATAATAAAAAATTTAAGTATAACACCGTATATGCATAAAATAATCCATATTTAATATTACCTCCTTTTGAACCAGTGGCCATGGAGGAACTAGTTTTGGCCAGTGTTTGCAACAGTTTTGGCCATAGTAATTTTAATTTATAAAGTAAGTACATTTTTAAATAAAGTTATGTTGGAGAATATAGAGGATTCTTTATGAAAGGTGCTACAACTCGCTTAAAAAATAATTAAAATCTGACAAAAAACGGACAAATATTTTAAGATTAAATTTAAACAGCAAACTAAATTACACTTCCATGCCGAAGTTGAACTGAACTATACAAGAAAATTAAAACCCAATTTATAAACTAATTTATTACGGAACAGAAACCACAATATTAAAATAAGAACTTACCTATCGGCACTTCCCACTGTCCTCCACAACATATTGTCACCAGAAGTTGTCGGCGTTCTGTCTTGTTTGTTTGCAAATCGACCGCCTAATCGACGCAGCTGGTCAGTTTCAGGATGTTCAGCAACGAATCTGGCTTTCTTTCGTAACAGCTGCACCGTAAGAGCATAACTGACCATCATTACTATCATAGGTATATAAAATGCAATCATACTTCCAAAGACGAAAAATGCTCTATTATTTATTACACATTTCTTAGGGTCTGGCATGATGTTTTCGTGATTAATAATACCTAGAAATAATGTTTAATCGTTACCAAAAAGAAAATGTAAGTTATACAGTAAGGTTTTTAATAGTTCCTTCTTGCCTAACTTTTAAAAGGAATAGGATATCTAGTTTAGGTAAAACTTAGGAAAAAGGGTACAATAAAAACTAACCTTAGAAATGTTACCCCAGCTAACTTTGTTTTTTCATTTTTAACTTCATTCAAACAATATTAAACAAAAAATTACCAGAAAAAGTACCGTTGTAATATGAAGCATTTAAAATAAATTAACATCAAAATATCTTTTCTAACAGATTTTTTGTCAAAATAATGCAAAATATTAATTTGGCCAAAAATATATTTAGTTTCTAATGTTGTAAAATATTTGAAAAAAAGTCCCCATTAAGCAATAAAGAAAGTTTCTAAAGCCATAAAAATTGTAGAAAGTACGTACAATATAATATTCATTAAATGCAATTTATAACAAAAATTTAACCCAAAAATTATGGGCAGTTAATACTAAAATTAAACCACTAATGCTAATCGCATCCTAATATGTATAATTTATAAAGTTTTTGAAGAAAACAAAGACGGAAGAAATTTCGACACCAACAGAAAGTTACAAAAATTGGCAATTTTCGATACCAGACCCAAGGGTCTGTTTTTATCTTACAGAAATATTCGACACCAAATAAATATGGTTCACACCCAAAATAAGACAGAAAAATTAATAATAATTAATTTATTTATTTTAATAGACATACCAGGCTATTGATTATGTACAGAAAAAATGGGGTTAAATGGAACTAAAACGTTGAAGGGGTTTTAATATTTTATATGTCTAATAGACCCCCAAATATTAAAATACCGCGAAGTGCTACTATTTGGAGAGGTGCATTTTTGAGAACAGGCTGAAAACAGCCCCTTTTTAGTTAGGTCGAAAACTACGCATTTGTTTTTTTTGGGTAGTAATCAGCAGAAAAGTTGTAAAAAATTAAATCATCCTTTAATTTGCGCTTGCCCAATAAAAAAAGGTTATTATTGACAAAAATATACTCAAAAACCAAGCAAAAAAACAATTATTTTTTTTTAACTATAATTATTTTTGCTTTTAGTTTGATATGCTATGAACGCGTGTTTTTAGTTTCTTTAAACTACATTTTCTCTCTCTTCTACAGTTCCGTACGCAATCCTTTGTCCTAGTTAGTAGACTATGCTAAAAACCAGCCATGCACGTAAGTTTTCTATTTAATTGCAGATGGCGCTGTATAGGGCGCCTGCCTTGCAGTTTATAAAAACCCGTAATGTTAAACAGAAAATTTATATTAAATGTGTTTTATATAATACCGTCGTTCGCCGATCCGAATTAAGTACAAATAGAGGTTTTAAATTATAAAATTAGTATTTTACTGGTTTCTCACGGATTTATAAAAGTTACATACATAATTAAAAGTAAAGCTAATAAAAGCGCGTTAAAAAATGGGTAAAATTGCCGAAAAATGGTGTTAGTAGCAAACTTTAACAAATCAAATCTCGAATACTCTATAAACACTAAAGACTTTTCTTTTAGCGTCGTTTTGTAAACCAGGAGGAAGCTTTTTTACACCGATGCCCATACCTAAACCCTTACGGAAAAAAGTTATAGGACAAAATATAAAAAAAAATGTCTTTTTGCTTCACTTTTTCAGCATATTTTTGTCAAATATAACTTTTTTGATTCAACAAGCCTTATTTGACAAAAAAACTAATTTTCCACAACTTTTCTGTTGACTGCTACCTGGAAAAAGTGGGTAGTTTTCGACCTAACCTCAAAAACTTCACCGCGTTCTTAAAAACGCATCCCTTCAAATGGCGCTCCGCTGTTTTTAATAGTTGAGGGACCATCACCTAAATTAATTTTAAAGTACATAATGAAAAGCCTATACAGTGTGTCTACGTAAGTTGGCGTCATATAAAAAACTTTTTATTAATAATTTTAGGGAAAAAAGTTATTTTTATAAAAAGTTCTGCATGGTCCAAAACTTTAAATACAATCATCAAATTGTTATTTTTGCTTAAGGGTAAAGTACCTGCATTTCTGCTAATATCGCAAATTGTTATAAAGAAAAGATAATTAGACTTCTAAATAAAATGCATTTTTTTAATTAAAAAAAAATCTGCGAAAATCGACAAAAATTTCAGTTCGTACATATTTTGTGCATTGTTCATTGTTTTTTTATATAACAATACATTTAAAAACATATTTGAAACTGTCCTATGGCATTTATATACAAAAAATGTAAATTTTCACCATTTTCCCCGAAAAAAATATTTTTTTTTTTGTTTTAAATTTAGAGTAAATAAAGTTATTTTTAATTTTAAACATCTTTTCTTTATAACAATTTTTGATATTAGCAAAAATACTTGTACTTTACTCTTAAGCAAAAGTTACTTTTTGGTCTAACCTAGTAGATAACTAATAAAATGTAATATCTGATGGTGCTGTTTAGATTTTGGACCATGCAGAGCTTTTATAAAGAATAATTTTTGTCGTAAAATTAATAATAAGAAATTTTACCATATGACGCCAGGTTATGTAGACACACTAGCACAAATAGGCAAACAATAGCTCAAATAGGCAAACATTACTCTAGAGTGCTTATATTATGTTATTATAAAATAAAATAATATATATGTTTTATGACGCCGTGTCGAAATTTGTTCTTAGATAATGTGACCCTTCGATTGCTTCAGGTACATACACAATTTGGTGTCGAAAGTTCGCACACCGGAAAAAAAGCTTGTTATCATCCATACAATTTTACATTAAAGAATTAATTTTCTAAAGTTTCTTATGCAGCTGCAGGATATACGTTTAAGGAAAATTTATTGTTAAATAATTAAACAGTAACAAAAGAGTTTGGCAAGATGGGTCTAAATAAACGCAGTGCAAAAAACCGGGAAACGGGCCACAATTGGTTATTGTTTATGCGGGAACTAAAAAAGGCTTTATAGAAAATTTAACTGTAATTTTCCTGCTTAATTTTTAAAAATAATAATTTATGCAACAAGTGCATAAAGTCATACTTTTTTACAAATGGGAAGTTTGACAGCACAAGCCTCTAGGCGAGAGCGGCAATCACATGAATAAAAAAAAGACACCTTCTGCATGTGTTACATACTACATTTTTGTCACAACCGTTAAAAAAATTCCCAAAATACCATTTTATACATGTTTTATTTATCTAAACGTATTAATTTTAATTTTGGCAGCACAGCCATTATATTGCAACAAAGATTCATAGCATCCTTATTTTTTAAGAGACAATTATCCTCTTTATAACTATGCATTTATTATTTAGTTTTAGAATTGTATGTACTTACTTTTTGTAGAAATAATACTAAAACAGTATTAGTTGCTTTTTAATTCTTTTGTCAATTTTAAATTTATTATTACCATTAATTTTAAATATTTTCTATTAAATTTATTCGCAAACTTTCAAATTTTAAAACTAGTGTCACACGAACTAAAAAAAATAATGACGAAATCAAAGGTAACTTGACCAGGTTTAATTGATATCGCGTTTACTGTTACATTGCATAAATTGATATATAAGATAATTAATTGTAGAAGTCATGGAAACAAAACACTAATTCAAAGTGTGAAAAAAGCTTGAAAGTGTTAAAAAAGTTACTTTTTTAAGACTTTATGTAGTGTACTAGAACAGCTTATTTTTTATGTTAACGATTCAAAAAACAGTATTTTTTTACGGTCGTAACAAAATGTTATTTAAAAGTCCTCAAAAAACCAAGTAAAGAAGCTTTAAAAAAAATCAAGTTGCTAAAGCTAACAATGACATCGATTTGGATGAGGAAAATAATAGTAACAGGTGTAAATAGTATAAAATGCTTTTTTGGCAAGTATTTAAGTGTATTTGTTTATTTATTAATATGGTAAATAAAATTATAGTACACTTAATTTGGAATTTTTAGCAAAAACAGCAAATGTCAAGTTTTTTTCAATTTAAATAATGCTTATGGGACCTCCAAATATATCTTTAAATGCGCCAAATACAGATATATTTACTAATATATTTTTTTTCACCCTTTCGGGGTCATCCCACCCAGGTCCGACGACCGCCCCCTAGGTGGTGCACTGCAGCCTGAAGGCTTATTGTACCTTGACCCCTACTCCTTCTCATTCACACACCATTCATTCCATAACTTGGATCGGTGCCGCTGCCCGAAACACCGCTGTCGCCGGACACCCATCCAAATTATGGGCGCGCATTTCACTGCTTAACTCCGGTGATCGACGCTCGCCGATACAACCGAAGCCGCCACAAGCGCGCCTACTAATATATTACAAAAACCTTTATAGAATTAGCCATATAGCCATAGGTCTATTTGATAAAAAACATTTTGATATCATCAAAACATTGATAATTTAACAGTGGCTGTTTTTGAAAGAAACCTTTAAATATGTTTAACTTTACTAGGTATTAAAATATTTTGTATTTTAGCGAGCTGTCTTTCTAAATTTTGTTAATAAATTATTTTTCCATTGAATTAAAAAGAGTCGTCGCAACCCACATACATTTTTTTCTTATCTTTGTGACAACCCAAAAAGGCTTATGCCTAAGTACGAGAGTACCGTAAGTGTAAGTTTATTAGATGTTTAACCCATCTTTTTCCCCGTTTCGTCTACGTTGTCCAAGCACTGAAATATGCAGTTTTTGCATTTTACAGAACCTTTTAGACAACGCGGTAGTGCCACTATAGACGTTATTTTTTAATAACTACTACCTACCCAAAAATGTCTTCCCAGCTGGGGATCGAATTGGCGACTTTTGGCTTACGGGATCTAAGACTCTGTTTACTGCGCCACCGCACCGGGGAGACAAATGGGAATGTAGAATAAAAGTAAAATAGTACTTAACCCCCATTTTTTTTAATTTTAATAATATTTTTATTGCTACTTAAATATTTATTTCAAACGTATTGTTTAAGGAATATGTTTAAAAAAATTTTTGTGGGTACTTTTTATAAAAAGTAATAAATATTGAAACTGTAGGCAGCCTTTAAACTTTTAATCTATTTTTGTTGGTACCTACATATATTACATTAAAACTAGAAAAACTAAATAAATTTACATAATTGGAAGTTGCAAAAAGTATTTCAATATTGTTATAATACAATAAAGATAACACGATTCAAAAGAAAAAACTAACAGGAAGGCATTAATAATTCAGCTAATCCAAAACGTCCATCAGTTTTTTTAAAGGAAAATGTTGCGATTTAAAAAATGTTTGAAACTGCACAAGTATAGTTTTGCCAAACTGAATTGGAGAAGCAAAAAATGCTTGACTCCATGTAACATAGGCATACTTAAATAGTTAGGTATAGTATTTGTAAATTGATTTTAATTTGTTAACCTATTTATTTGGTACCCATACCTTTATAAAAATAGCTGAAGGTTAGAAAACCTACTTTGTCGTTAATTTTACAAACTAGCGTATCTCATTTTTAAATATTTTTCAGAACAAAATAATAAAAATTAGTGTCATCTTTGCCTTTGGATAAAAGCTAAGACACAGGTTTGATTTTATAGGATTTATTTTATTAGTTTTATAAGCCGCTTTGCAAGAAATAAAAGTTTTTGTTTCTAACTACAAAAAAAGTATCTTTAAGATACTAACGACGACAACTGGTACTAAGGATTGTATAACGTGTATCACGTCTTTTACCCTCCTTTTATACGTACTTTATACATTTTTTTATGTAGAGCTTTTTTTGTAGACATATTTTTCACAAGCATTTATTATTATCGCGGAAGTTTGGTTAATTCGCATATATTTTTTAAAATAGCCATGTCCAATATTTCAAAGTTATCTTTTAACTAAACAGTCAAAAATATAGTGATGGATTTCCGGTGAAAGCATTCGATTGCTCCTCCTCCGCCACGGCGCAAACTTTATAGCTCCCGAAGCAAAATTAATTTTTTATATATATCAATAAATTCTAATAATGAAAAAATGCTGCAAAATAATACCACATTTGAAAAGCTACCCACACCTAATAGTAAACAGATTTCATTACTTGATGGCATCGGGGACTCATAGCAACAACCATTAACCGTAAATATTTTATTTTTATACGATTTTTGGACTATACTACCCAACTAGATGTCACATTGCTGACATAAACAACAGCGAATGCTTTAGAAGCAATAAGATAACCACCCAAGGAATGCTCCTCAATGCTTCCAAAAATATGTGCTCGGAGCTTTTAGTACCCCATCTCTACAAAAGTATTTAGAATTATTTACTGCTTTTAAATCCCTTATATTTTATGTTTGGTATAATTGGTAATTTTAAGGATGTCGGCGCCGGTATCACCGGCTTGTGTTTAAAATGTTATTCTTCTACATTTAATATAAACATATCATAAACGACCAAATAGAAAATAAAAAATTAAATAAATACCAACAACAAACTATAAAAATCTAGGTTTAAAAATAAAATAAACTGCCCAAAACTACAGCACTGCTGATAAGCTATATTAAGCGACCTGCCTTTTTATTATTTAAGAAAATAAATTGAATGTTTTGAAGAAAGGAATATTTATTTAGTCCAAGGCCTTTTGTATCTTAACAGTTTTTATTGGTTACTTTTTTAAAATTTTTATGCTATCTGTTTAAATAAATAAGTCACTGTTATTATTTTTAAATTGTCAAATTTTAAGTGAAATATATAGCGCCCTAAACATTGTCGGTATTTGAAAGTATACCTCCGGCTTTCGGCATTTTAAGTGTTATTTTCCGCTAAACCAATTATTGTAAATAGGCTATACATATGTATATTAGTCTGGGCCAAAAAAATCTACTTTTTATTTATATATATCTAAAATATTGTTACAAAAAAATTGAGCCTTTAATATTAATATTTAGAGGTCCCTCTCCTTTAATTTTCATTTTTTATTTGTACTTTTATTTTTGCGTCAAAGCTTCCTAACTATCAAGTTAAAGAAAATTATGTGAACATGTAATCTTTGGACAATTAAATTGCCTACAAAAAACGTCTTATTTAAAATGTTCGCCAGACGAACCGTTTTCGAATAATCAAGCTTTAAATATTGATATATTTTTAAGATTAACCTTTTTATTTTTTAATTTTGTAACTAACAAACAAATAAGTATATAGAAAAAAACAACATAGATTATTAAAAGGAATTTATTGCTCTACAAAAAGGTCCCCTACTGTCATTAAATAAAACCGTTTTTTTAAGAAATTTAGATATTTTAAGCAATAAAATTGATAAAATAATGATTTTAGATGATGTAGCATATCAATTTGTTCCAATAAGTAAAAAACTTGGTTTAAAAATAAAGAAAAATAAAGAAAAAAGAAAGTTATTTTTTTATTTAACTTAACTAAAATAAATGAATACCTTTTAAAAAACGATTTTATTTAAAAACAGTAAGAGACCTTTTTATAGAGCAATAAATTTCTTAAGAGTATATGTTGCTTTTTTCTATATATTTATTTTTTTGTTAGTTTCAAAATTCCAAAGTTAAAAGATAAATCTTAAAAATATATCAATATTTAAAGTTGATTATTCAAAAACGGTTCGTCTCGCAAAAATTTTCAGTAAGACGTTTTTGTAGGCAATTTAATTCTCCAAAGATTATATATACACATAATTTTCTTTAACTTGATAGTTAGGGAGCTTTGGCGCAAAAATTAAAGTACAAATAAAACATCTAAATTAAAGGAGGGACCTCTAAATAATGATACTAAGAGCTCAAATTTTCGATATATTTTTCAAAAACAAAAGTGGATTTTTTGGCCCAGTCTAATGTATATACATTATATAAATTTACCATTACATTTTTTTAAAAATTATTTAAGGAAAAACCATTTGCCCAGACTTAATTAGGTTTTAAATATTTAAAAATTTGCTCTATCAATCCGTTTCTCTATGATTATTATTATTATATTTTGAGATTGCCAGGTATTGCCAATTTCAAATTAATTGTGTGTATAAAAAAACTTTAATTACAATTTTGCAAGTAAACTGTAATATTCTCTGACATGAATATACACCTGTAGTTAATTAAACGGATATGTATTTAAATTAAACTAGGTAACCTTCCTGTATGTTTGCCTATTTAAGTAAAGTTTTATTAAGAATTTGTGTCAGCTAGCCGTATTGCGCTTAAAACTTACATAATTTTAATCCCGTCAAAAAGTGGGTTATTGTTTCCAATCCTTAGTTCTTTCGTTAACATACAGGGTAAGTCAAATGTCTAAAAAAGCAAATTAACTTTTTCTTATTTAAAGGTATACCATTGTGAAAACCCAGTATAAAAAAGTATACATTTTGGCGATTTAAGAAAAATATATACATCTTGGAAATGTTAAAATAGGTATACATTTTAATTAGGTTACTTACCATTGGGATTTTTCTAAATAAAAACCAATCATAATTATGTCAAGGTTTTAAACCATTAAAATTATAAACTAATATTAATAAAAATTAAACAATTTTATTGACCATACTTAAACAATAATAATGTTAACCGTGTGGAACTAAAAACAAAAAAATACTAATTCTATATCTAAGCACAACACAATTTGGAATAAGAGGCAGTAGAATCCTATCTCCAAAAAATACGGGGTATTCCCATTGTCCACACAGTTTAAGGGAAGAAAGGAGGATGCCTATTTTAGAAGTAATATTGTGACAACGTATTTTCCGTTAACCAAATACGTCGCCTGGGGTGCGTAACTCGGATGGGGTATAAGACACTTTAAACTCACAGTATATACTATCAACATCTCCCTTTCTTCCCTTAAACTATTCGGACAATGGGAACACCCAGTATTTTTTTCGAAGTCAGGATTCTACTACCCCCTTCTTAAAATTTTGTTCTCTTTAAATTTTAATTTTTTTCAGTGTTGGTTTTGCATTTCTAGGCGACCCAGTTTGTTTATTGTTTTTATTTTATTATTGTAAGAGTAACCTAGAAAATTGTTTGATTTATACTTTTTAAACCTTGACACCTCACGTATATTTTTATGTAGCAAATTTCCCAATGTTAAGTAACCCAACTAAAATGTATACTTATTTTAAAATTCCCAAAAATGTTTATTCCCAAAATGTATACTTTTTTATACTAGGTGTTCACATATGCCCCTTCCCTGAAAGCGTTGGACCCCAACGCTCTAAAAGCCTATCAAAAAATTTCCCTGGATCATTTTGGTCACCTATGTTAATACTTATTATTTAATCTTAAATTAATTTACAAATGTAACAAAGCACAAATACATTTCCGCTGCGTCGACATGTCATCAACTTGGCCCTGGCCGATGTCACTGTGTTGATTTAGCATTTTTAACAGTACATGTGAACGAACCATCCGGGGTTTGGTTGACGACCTCCAAAGTGTACTCGGTGTTAAGGTCAAATGGTTCGGTGGTGCCTGAGTCCTCTGTAGTGTTGGATTTTTCAATTCTGTTTTTGTCCCGTAAGTACGAAAATATTTTAAATATTATGTAGATTGGTAGTAATATGAATGTGCCACATGTCGTTGCAAATACTGCCGTGTGCTCTTTTGTTGCCTGCATGTCTTGCGCTGCTACTGGGTGTCCTAGAGAAATGACTGGTAGGTACTGTCTATGAAAAATCAGGTAAATAAGGGCGGCTGTCAAGAGGATATTCCAAACTAGCATAGTGCTGTGATTTTCGGTGTGCCATGTATACGTGTTTACGTCTTGATGGGTTTCTTTAATTTCTTTGGCTATGGTTTTTATTAGGTTTCTGCTGGATGTTAGATTAAGATGCGGTATGCTGGGGGACCAATTGCTATTGAGGCAATCCTGGATGTTATTAAACTTGGGTGGCTGTGGTGCTGATACGGGGTTCAGTACAAATGATCTTAGCGTAGTCCATCCCGCTGGAATCACATGATTAATTTTTAAATCTTCGCCTTCATCCTTGCATAAGTATCTTTCAGGTATTAAAATTTCTTTGTTTACTTGTAGGCTGCATTGGCATGGAATGACAACTGAAAATCTCTATGTCTGTCATCAAATTCTATTTTTGCTCTTTCTCGTCTTTTCTTTATATTTTCTGCGGCTATTGCCTTTATTGATAGTGCTTTTTCCCTGATTTGAAGTGTGTCTGACATTCCCTCTGCATCCACAAGTGCTGCCTCTACTGGAAGGGTTGGTTCTCTTGCAAAGATTAACATAAATGGACTAAACTTGGTAGTATCTTGTAATGCTGTATTGTAGGCAAATGTAATAAATTGTAAATAGCTGCACCAGTCTGTCTGTTGTGTGTTGCAGTACATTGATAGCATGTCTGCTATTGTTTAATTTAGCCTCTCTGTCAAACCATTGCAGCAAGGATGATATGCTGTTGTAAACTGGCTTCTGGCCCCCATTAGTCTTGATAATTCAGTCAGTAATTCTAGTTGAAAAGTTTTTCCTTTGTCACTGGTCCTGGGTATCCCGTGTATTAAGAACACTTTTTCCAAAAGAAATTTGGCCACTGGTCCTGCTTTGCCATTTGGTAATGCTGCAGTGATTGCATATCTTGTTGCATATTCTGTCGCCACTACGATCATAGTTTTTTCTTGATTGCTTCTCCTAAAAGGTCCTAACAAGTCTATTCCAATTTTATCAAATTAGAGCCTATTTGAATTGGCTGCAACAGTTTTGCCGCCTTCCTATATGGCTGACCTTTTTGGCTTGACAGTCTGGGCATCCTTTGACGTATTTTTCTATATCTTTAATCATCCCTGTCCAAAAAATCTGGCTTTGATTTTTTCCATGGTTTTGCCCAATCCTAAATGACCACTGGTTGGTGCGGCGTGTAACTCCCATAATACTTCTTCTCGCATTGTTTTTGGTACCACCAAAACTTTTCTAGGCCCCCATTAGTTGTGTTCATTTTATACAGGGTATTGTCTGATATCATGAAGTTCTTAGCCCTTCGTCTTATGGCTATGGGCATATCTGTGTCCTCGGGACTTGTAACTGCTCTTTTTAGTTGGCTTATCTCCGGGTCTTGTTCTTGTAGTGCAGCCACTTCTATCGATTTTACCGCAAAAGTTGGTAGCTCGTCTTCTTCTCCGCTGTTGACTTCTCCTGGATGTAGTACAGGATTCCTGGACATACAATCGGCGTCCTTCTGGGCTGACCCACTTTTGTATTCAATAGTGTAGTCGAACTCCGCTAGCTTGAGTGCCCATCTGGCTAACCGTCTGTTATTTTCTTTGATATAATTCATTCAGCAAAGGGCGTGGTGATCAGTCACTATCTTCACTGGACGGCCATAAATCAAATGTCTGAGGTAGCTTAGAGACCAGACGACGCTGAGTAACTCTAGTTCACTTATCGTATAGTTCTTTTCGCTGGCAGAGAGGCTTCTACTGATGTACGCTACCGAGTGCGCTTGATGATTCTCGTCTTCTTGTAGCAAGATAGCTCCATTGCCGCATGTGGCTACGTCGGTCCGTAAAATTGTTCCTTTATTAGGGTTAAAGTACTGCAGAGTTGGTGTAGATGTCAGTTTTTCCTTTAAAATTGTAAATGCCTCTTCTTGTTTTGGCCCATACTGGAAATACGGCCCTTTTTTGGTAACCTCGTGTAGTGGTCTAGCAATCATTGCAAAATTTTCTATAAACTTTCTGTAAAAATTGCATAATCCTAAAAAATCTTTGCACATCTTTCACTTTCTGTGGCCTGGGAAAATCCTTTATGCACTTAATTTTTGCATCATCGGGAAGAATGCCATTTTTGCTGACCTTGTATCCCAGAATCCTAATTTCTTCTTTGAGATATTCGCATTTGCTGGGTTTTAGGGTAAGGTTTGCTTGTCTCAGTCGTTCAAATACTCGTCGTAGTTTAAGCAGGTGTTCTTCCCAAGTTTTTGAAAATATAATTATGTCGTCCAGGTAAATTAATACTTCTTTCCATTTCATACCCCAAAAACTTTGTCTGCTAGCTCCTGGAAGGTGGCTGGTGCGTTGCTGAGGCCTGAGTACATTAAATTCGTATGAGCCATGTCCTTGTGCTATAAAGGCGGTGTACTGTTTTGAATCTTCTGCTATTGGAATTTGCCAGTATCCTGAAAACATATCTAACGTACTGAACCATCTTGCATCTCCTAAGTAAGTTAAAATATCGTCGATTTGCGGTAAAGGCCAATTGGATTTCTTTACTGCCGTATTCAGTTTTCTGTAATCAACGCAGAATCTTGTGGTCCCATCCTTTTTCTTCACCAGTACTACTGGACTTGCCCATGGCGAGTGACAGGGTCGTATTACGCCACTTTCCAACATTTTTTTAATTTGGTCGTCTATTATGTCTCGTTCTTTTTGCGACACTCTGTATGGGCGACTTTTTACTGGTTGTGCGTCACCAACACCTATTTTGTGCTCAGTAAGGTTTGTTCTTCCCATATATTTTGGTGATTTTGCAAAAACGTCATTGTATTCCAGGAGAAGATGCTGTAGGGCCTTCTTCATTTCTTTATTTGTTATCTTCTCTAGTTTATGGTCCTCTAATGTAACTTTTTCGTCCTGTTTGTGTTCTTCTTGGGAAAACAGAAGCCAATTGCCTTCTTTTGGAGGTATGCTATTGTTGTGCCCTTGTGTATGAGTACACCTTTTGGAGACCTTGTTTTTACTTTCAAAAATAATTTTTCGCCATCCGTAAAGATATATGATTCTGGTGTGATCTGCCTTGACGTCATCAATTTGTTATTGTAGATGTAATTATAGATGGATTCTTTGCCATCCATATCCAGGTTCCCTGTGGTGGTTAATTCTAGTGTTCGTGTCTCTTCGTGCTTCAGGGTATAGTCCTTTAGTACTCCTAATTTACATATTTTCAATTTTTCTATCATTGCTACATTTAGGGGTGACTGCTCTTCTTCTTGAGATCTGCTCCTCGTAGATGGTGTGATGTCACTTTGGCTATTTTTTCTTGAATTTTGCATATACTGTGCGTTCCCTTGTTTTCTATGGTGCCCCCTTGACTGGTATGTTGATTGCCTATTTTCTTGTTCTCTGTAGTGCTCCCCTGACTGATATGTTGACTGCTTATGTTCTTGTTTTCTGTAGCGGTACGTCCTATTTCTTCTATTGCCTGGCCTTTGCTTCTTTGGCACGTTGAATTTGCCCCTTGGTTTTCCCCTGTGATTGGCTGGATAAGGTCCCCTAGGTCTGGTCCTTGGTTCATTTTTTCTCCATTTTCTTCCATTAATTTTTGCGTCTGGGTGTGGGCGTGGGTTTTCGCTCATTAGTCCGAATATCGATTGCTTGGTGGCCGCTCCCATTTTTAAAGGTATCTTGTGCCGGTCTCTTAGTACTAGGGTCTTCTTTGCAAGGTTTATTACCGCGTTATTTCTTGTTAAAAATCCATTCCTAGGATTAGTGGATAAGGAGCTTTGGCGGCTTGGAAATAAGCTATCTTGAAAGATTCATCCCATCCGTTTGCAATGGCCGTTCGTTCGTATGCTCTCAGGAAGTCTACTGCGCTATTTTTACAGGGGTGGAACGTGGGCGGTTTGATAAATTCAGGCACCTTTGCTTCTTCGCCGTCGCCATTGCGTCCAGAATTGTCGTGTTGGCCATGTTTCTCGTTAGTACCGCAGCGCCGGTCTGTCCTCCGTTTGTCCTGTACCTTGGATGTCCTTACTGGTTTCTAGGGGTTCCTGCCGTTCCTGGTGGCTTGTTTCCTGACTGAGGGGGTTGCCTTGTTCCGTCTGCCCTTGGTCGTTAGAGGTGCTCCCTTGATGTCCTGGTGCCTGCTGGTTGTGGTTGTCTTGTCCTTTTGACTGCCCTTGTCCAGTGGCGTTGGTCCCTGCTAGTGTGATCTTAATAAGGTCTCCTGTTTTCGGCAGCGTCGGGGGTAATCGTAATAGGCGTCTGGCTGGCTGAAACGGCGAAGTGACTGTGCCAATTTCTGTACTTCTGTGTGGGGGTTGAAGGTCTTCTGTCTTGTTGGAGTCGCTTTGGCTTCTCGTCCGGTGATTATACTGGTGGCCTGGCATTTATCGGAACGATTTCTTCTAGATGTACGGGGACCGTGGAGCCTTCACCATATGTGACAAAGTATTTTTCGTTAACCAAATACGTCGCCTGGGGTGCGTAACTCGGATGGGGTATTGGACACTTTAAACTCACATAATTCTATCAACATCTCCCTTTCTTCCCTTAAACTATTCGGACAATGGGAACACCCAGTTTTTTTTCGAAGTCAGCATTCTCCTACCCCCTTGTTAAAATTTTCTTCTCTTTAAATATTAATTTTTTCAGTGTTTGTTTTGCATTTCTAGGCGACCCAGTTTGTTTAATGTTTTTATTTTATTATTATAAGAGTAACCTAGAAAATTGTTTGATTTGTACTTTTAAAACCTTGACACCTCACGTATACTTTTATGTAGCAAATTTCCCAATGTTAAGTAACCCAATTAAAATGTATACTTATTTTAAAATTCCCAAAAATGTGTGTTGTTGTTGCAAAATATAATTTTTTATTTATTATATTCAAGTAGGTTTAAAGTGTCCAATACCCCATCCGAGTTACGCACCCCAGGCGACGTATTTGGTTAACGAAAAATACTTTGTCACATATGGTGAAATCGGTCAACTGGATGCCAAAATATACTCTGAAAGCTATATC
Organism: Listronotus bonariensis; assembly: GCA_014170235.1. Classification (NCBI taxonomy): domain Eukaryota; kingdom Metazoa; phylum Arthropoda; class Insecta; order Coleoptera; family Curculionidae; genus Listronotus; species Listronotus bonariensis. Next base: position 75,728 of record JACEGR010001293.1, read on the forward strand.
GGCCCTAGTAACACCCACAAATTCTATATTTACTAAAAAACCCTTGGTTTTATTATCTTATGTATTATTGGATTTAAAGGAAAGATACAAAAATAGCTTTAATCAGGCCACTAAAAGACAAGATATACGCTAAAAACTATAAAGCAATTGACACATGCGCAGTTGACCAAAACTCATTTTCTAGCTTAACCTTTTTAGCTAGGGTTGCGCAAACAGCGTTAAGCCCACTCGAAAGGGAGATTTTGTTTTAACCTACTAGCTGTATTTATGACATTGCTAAACTACCCCTTTACCATTTTGTTAAGGGAAATGTTTAATAAGGAAAGGCCACCAAATTTGTTGTGAATTCTCGACGTCATTCTTTTGCGCATAAGTAGAACTTTTAAGATATATCCTATTTATGTTATTTAAAACTTTGAGTCGGAAACTTTAAAATCTTTTATTTTTTATGACAACCTCTTGTATAAGAAATTTCTTTGTTACTAACTCGATGTTTTTTTTGTTTATAAACAAATATATTAATATAAATATTTGTTTTGAATAGTTTAACAAACCCATTGCGCCTGTGCTAATTTGGTGAATGTCTTATAACGCTTGAAAAAATCACTGGTCTGGATGGATAGGCAAAAACCGAAAACCCAAAATTAGTTTCATTAGCGAAAAAATGGGTTTGTGCACATGGGTACCAGTCATTATCCGTCGGTCCTGAATATTCACGCGGGGAGCCTAACGGACTATTCGCATTATCAAGCATAGTTTAACGGCACTTTGTGTGGTTTTTTTTAAGTACGGGGAGCACGGTGAGAGACGATGAGTCATTTGACAATGGCTTTTAAATACACATGCCGGTACGTACGGATTTATTGACAGCGCGAGAGCATAAAAATCCAAAAATGCTTCTAGCCACTGCGAATCTAAATGTGGGTTATTAACGGCAATATACCTTAGTAGTTGCCTAGCGAAAAAGGTTTAATCTTACTGTGGGGTGCAACTTGTAAATCGGGTCGCAGAGAAAAGTGTGAAGACCGTTATCGAGCTGATAATAGAGAAGGAGGTTAAGTCCTTAATCGGGGGCAAAGTCCTTAAGTGGGACCTCGAAACTTTAACTACCTTTAATAATAGAGTTTGTTTCGATTATACTGTGGTTTTTTTTTTCAGGTTATGCTATGCCTAACTCTGATAGGTTTTGCAATATTTTTGTTTTTTATTTTTTTAAGAAAATATAAATGTTACATTTAACCCTAAAGTAATAGTAAAAATCATATAATTTTTTGATTTGATGGATTGAAATTTTTTGGCAATTGACGTTGGCTTTTAATAGATCACTAACTATTTTGATAGATTTAAATAATTTCGTTAATTTTACTTTAACATTTTTGGTTGCTTTAGATTCGTAAATCGTATTCTTGTATTACCCTGATACTAATAAACATTTTTTTTTACTTAACTCATAAAATAAATAATATTTTATTGGAAAGCTTGCTTAAAAAATATATTTTTTTAAAACTTAATATAACTTACTTTTTATTTAATAGTTTTTCGGTCTCTATATTTTAATGTCAAAATAAATATACAATAAGTCTCAGGATAGATATTACAAGGGGCCAAATAAACCAAAAACATGGTCCAAAAGTAAAATGCAAAATTTTGCTTTGATTTGTATTATACAGGGCGAGTTATAAGTAAAAATATGAAACATGCCCAAAAGCAAAGTACTTTTATTTTTTTAAATTTAATTAAATTATATAGGTAAATAATGAAAAGAATTAAATTTCATGTCAAAATTGCATTAGGGTAAAAAAATATTTTTGTCAATTTTTTCACAACCTATTTATAAACACTTATGTAAATATTCGGCACGGAGAAGCAAATTAATAAAGAAAATCTTTAAAAACTTTTAGTTTATATAAAATTTCGCTTTCTCTTGCTAAGTATCTAAGTTTAATGCGTAATGTAGAAAAAAAAATAAGAAAAACTTTTTTCTAACTTTAAATTTTTACATAAAATTTAATTCTCTGCGACTTTTAATAATATAATTTTGTTATATTTCTAAAAATAAAAGTACTTTACTTCTAAGCACTTTTTATAAAGGGTGTCTCAAAAGAAATTTTATATTTGTTTAGATTCCTGTGTGAGCGCAATGCATCCAAGAAGCGGGGGTATGTCAATCGGTAGCCTGGCTCCTGGGAATTTAGTTGCTATAAAGCGTTTTGCAGAAGCAGACCGCGCGTTTGGCTTACGAAACAGTAATTTTGCGACGTTAGTTTAAGGTTTTCGCCACTTAAATGATGCAGCAAGCATTTCTCTAATTTGGAATTAGATAAAAAAGTTTAAGAAGACCGGTTCAACACTACATAAACCAAAATCTAGAGTCTGTCCGTACTTTTTGCAGATGAAAGGGTACGCACTCGTACAGTACAAAGAGGATGTTGGATGAGATTTTGGTGCCTAAACTGCATACTTTTCCTAGCTATAACTAAAAAACATGGTTTTAGCAGGATAAAGCAACGTCACAACGTCTCAGCCCACGAGTTCGTAAAAATTGTTCAGGCAAATTAGTCTCGAAAAGTGGTGACATAATTTGGCCCCATGCAGTACTGATTTGACTTCTATGGACTTTTTTCTGTGGGGTTTCCTAACCTAACCTAAAGTCTACGTTAATAAATCAACTTCCCTGGTCCAATTAAAACAAAATATTAGCCACGAAATGAAAGCCATCTCGGGGCCTTAACTTATATTTCACCCTTTATAATATCAATTGAAGTATAATTTTGTATTTATTAGTGTTGGTCCATTTGTCCTTTTGTAACAACAATCCTGGGATACACTGCACAGGGTGGCGCCTTCTCGTTGACCTTACAGGGTATAGAGAAAACTAAAACATATAAAACAAATCTGATTGCACAATCCCAATTTTAATTTTTAAAACAAATTCATTGGTGAAAGTTAATTATGGCTTACTGAATTTGTTTTGTAAATACAGAGTGCTTTTTAAAGTTTGTCAAGTTTGTCAGGCACTGGTAACTCCGTTTGTATTAGAGATCGTAGATAAAAAAGTTTTAGGGATTTTTACGTAGAATTCAGTGGCGTACCTATATTCATTTTATTACCTTTTAATTTAACGTTATAACCCAAAGTTGTTTTTTTTCATAGAAAACCATTTATATTTTATATTTAGTTAAAAATCCCATTAATCCCATTAAAAGCTATAAGATATACCACATTTGATATGTCTATTTTAATAGGATCGGAAATGTGGCCATAATTAGATTTTTTTTTTTAACGAAACACCTGTATGTTTTATAACCGTTGCATAAATATTTTAAAAGGTTTAGCAAAACACTAAATTAAATTATTTATTTCTTATAGTCTTGGAAATATGACCATATATATCCCAAAAAAGTAGATTTGCGCACTAAGAATTAAAAGCTTAAATTTCCGAAACTGTCGGAGAATATTATTTTAGATGTGGTAAATTCCTAAATATCTTTAAAATATTTTAAAATAATTATAAAATATACAGGATGTTTTATTTAAAAAATGCTATTGTATTATTGAACTCCAGACAATTGCCATTATTCCGAAACTATGACTAATTAAATAAATCAAATTTGGTATTTTTTAGGGTTATTAAGGCGACCTTTCTATAGGTTTATTGGGTTATAAGTTTCAAATAAAACACAATGGAAAAAAAATATAGTTACGCCACTAAATTCCACGTAAAAACCCTTAAAACTATCTTATTTACATTTTTTGTTCTATGTCTAATATCAAGCGAGTTACAAGTGCCTGGCTAACGGACAATGTTTGAAAAATACTCTGTGTCTCCAAAACAAATTAAGTTAGCCATAATTTACTTTTACCATATAATTTGTTTTAAAAATTAACATCGGAAATGCGCAATGTTTTAGTTTTGTTATAACCTGCAAGGTCAACGAAAAGGCGCCACCTTGTACATAAATATAAAAAAAAGAAAATTATCAATATTGCAAAAACTACCTAACTGGGTGATAAGACGATCATAACAAAATAGGTGGGTAAAAGGCTTGAAGCAATGATAAGAGAAAATCCCATTTGAATAAGGATTTAAATTTTTATAGGGCTACACAGCCTTTAGAATTTAAACATATTTTATTAATAAAATTTACAAATAAGCTGTTATAGGAAAATAATGTTTTATCTTTTATTAATTTAAGTAAAAGTTTTTATCTTTTATTAATTTAAGTAAAAGCATTTGCTTTATTTATCTGAGCCATTTTATAACAGCTCTGAGTTATGAGCAATAAGTTTAGTGCTACGGATAAAGTGAAGAAAATTTTTACCATTTTTAAGTTAGAGGGCTATATTTTTAAAACCATAGGAGATTAACATGTCCAGTGTGTTATTTTCTTAAATCTTTAATAAACATTTTTAATGACTAATCAATATACGGGATGCTTCATACAACAAATGCTGTTTTACTATCAAAACCTGACGTTGGCCATATTTCCAAAACTACAAAAATTTGATATATCGAATGTGGACTTCATGCTTAAACAGCATTAAAAATACTACTAGTTGACTTATTTAAACTAATTTGTATTTTAAGTAAACACAAAGTTACTAATTACCGACGCTTAATTTTGTTGACACTGTATATAAAAAATATTTTTATGTCATAAAGATATGCTTATAAACTTTTCAGTTACTTTTTTATTGTAGTTAAAAAATGATCAAAGTTATTTTAAAAAATAATAAGTTACTACAAACTTGTTTTTTTTTAAATTTGCAAACTATTTTTAAATTAATACAAATATTTATTTTTCTTTGATGTAAACGAAATAGTAAGAATGCGATATAAGTAGGTGGACTCTACACAAAAAAAGTTTACAATTTTGCAGGCATTTAACTAAATATTTAAGTTTCTTTTGATAAAAGAAAATACAAAAAAAATAATAATGTTTTATTGCTTTAAAGAGATTATTGAATGTATTTTTATGCAATATATAATTTTTAAATGCCCTTATTATTGTTTATTTTATTGGCGATTCTTTATTTAAGTATCATAACGTACATATGTATAAAAAATCATGCATTATAAGTTCGTCATATTACATGCATGCTTTTCTATTAGTCAACGATTTTTACAATTTATTTAGCAAATAAAAATACCAAAAAAGACGTCAAGTCTATTCATTAGATTGTCACTATTATGGTCGAGCCTTACATTACCGCAAGGAGCCCGTGGCCGTGCGTTTCACCAGGTGAAATGTAGGGGGATGCGGTGCAAAAATTTTGTTTTTAATCAAACTTCAGTAATATGACACAAATATACCACGCTTTAAATTACACCTAATCATAAATTAAATGTTTACGAATAAAGTCACACAGTTTTAAGGTTGGACCACACATAACCACACCGAGTTTTGCACCATAGTACAGCCGTGTCTCGGCTTAAAAATATACCGTTGTAATCAAATGCTGTGAGCTTAATATTACCGCTCCGTGCTCGACCACATACCCCGCACCGCATTGTAACAAATAAATAAACATTAGTTTATTTGATTTTTCGAGTTATTAATTTAAAAACTTATAAAACAAAAAATAACAATGTATTTGTTGTTTTACTCACAAGATGTAACAATTAATATAATTTTACACTTTTTAAGATACTTATTAAAACACTTTTTCTTGTATTGTTTTTCTACAACAAGTTACCTTCAACCACTTACTTTAAATTTTTTATATGTTGTGAACAGAAATAAAAGGTGACGCCCGTAAACTTAAAGCTTGTCTCGGGGAACATCAACGCTATCCGATCCACGTAGAATTTCATTTGCTGGGAATGTTTCAGACCGTACAAGACACGGTTGTACTACAATGCGGGTCTTGTGAGATATCGTTGCGGTAATGTGTGGCCAGACTTTTACCTATACTGCACTTAAAGTTTGGAATGAATGGAATAAAAATACATACATAAAACAATAGACTTAGCTTGACAAAATGCTTTGTATATTTTTGAAGGCATACAAAGCGCTTTTTATTTTTTTTAAATAATTTGCCCCATTTTTACACGAACAAATTTAAACAGAATAACAACGATCTTTATTAAACTAATTTATTTAGGTTTACAAAAAAGTTTTAACGAGGCAATTAAAAACGTTTTTTTATTTATTTTTAGACACAAACTTACCACGGCTTTTTGTGCAGGGTTTTCATTTGTATTTTGCGATTTTGCGACCCACTTTTAACCATAACAAAGAAGAATAGATTAAAATTCCTTGTAAAAAGTTTTAAACTTTTTTTTATTATCTTTTGAGCATAACAAAAAAAAACATTTAAACAAAAAAAAAACAAATAAACTCTTTTTAAGGTATTAAATTTACAAAAATACCACATTTGACATATCTACCTTTAAATAGTTTCGGAACTATGACCATTTAAATTCAAATACAATTTTTATTATATCTACAGTAACAGCTTAAGGGAGGTATGATGATTCCTTTTCATATTTCACTGTTTATATTTCGAACAATATTAAAGATAGATATATAAAATGTAGTAAGTTTGTTAAGCGTTTTCCTTTTAAATTAATGACATAATATACATTTGTTGTGTTTCAATTAAAAAAGTTTACCTCTTCATTTTTTCTGACTTTAATGCTCAATTGTTCCTTTTGTTATGCTCGAAATATAATATATGAAAAATTATGAAAGTTTTATAAAAGACTTTTTTATTCATCTTGGTTATAGTTCATAATCGGTGGCAAAATGAAAACCGTGTACATTAGTTTCAGTAATTTTAATGTAGAAACATAGAAAAAAGCATCCGCGGTATGAACACGAACGTTAAAATGTTTGTTTGGATAAAATTTGGCAGGACTAATTTATTACTACATTTTACCAAAATAATATGTTGCTATTTATTATTTATAAAAAAAATGACTAGTATGAAGTAAGCTCTACAGCTGTATAAAAAAATTGAAATTTACTGTTTTAAGTTATTATAACACACATTTTTATTTTTGCAATCTTATACGGGCTGTTACAAATTTAAAGGCCACCGTTGGAATCTTAAAAACGGTAAGAGTACAGGGTTGGTTGTTAAATTGGGACTAAGTTGCGCATTTTTATGCCTAACAATATTCCTTTCTTAAAATGTACAGCCGTTCCGAAATTATTATATTAATTAAAAAAATAGTCTTAATTTTTTTGTTTATTGGAAATATTTTAAAATAAATGACAATATTGCGGTTCCTATTAAAAAATCAAAAAGTTTATGATGACGACTAAAAGACAAAATGTCGAATCCTAAATTTCATGGCATTATTTTGTGGAACAAAAAATGGCAGCAATATTGTGTCATTTATTTTAAAATATTTCTTTGGTTGTCTCCAGCTAATGGTTCTTTATCTTAATTTTTTAAAAGGAAACATTGAAAGGCATAATAATGCGTAACTTTGCCCTAATTTAACCATTCCTGTAGCGCTTACCGTTTCTGAGATCCTAATGCTGTCCCTCGAATTTGTAACAACCTGTATAACTATTATATTGTTAAAAGTTTATAAAGGCTAATTAAACATTGAAAAAAAAACACCAGACTTTTCAACTGATGATAAAATATACAGGGTATTTTCTTTAGAAACTCGCAACTTTGCGTTATACCTTTTATTTAAAAGTCAATGAGATAAATGTAGGTACGCCACTGAGTTTTTCGTAAAAATCCCAAAAACTTTTTATTTGCATTTTTTTATATTTAAGATCAAGCAAGTTACAAGAGCCTGGCCAATGAAAGGCCCATTGAATTTGTTTCAAAAATTAAAATCAGGATTGTGCAATGTGCAATCAGATTTGTTTCATCTTTTTAGTTTTCGTTATACCTTGCAAGGTCAACAAAAGGAGCCAATCTGTAAGTTCTATCTTGAAGGACGTTTAAGCGAACGGTAAATTAAATATTATTTAAACTTATTAAATAATCAAGGATAATAAATTTCTTTTAACAAAACAAAAACGTCCGGTACTTTTTTCTATTAAAAACAAGTTTAAAATTTTGTTTTTTTTTAACATATTTTTACAGCTTAAATAATTTATTTAGTTGTTATTTTTAAACAAATCTGCCATTTTTAATTGCGAAGTCATTAGTCAAAGTCGCGCTAGCTTTGCCCAATAGCAGACGGGATTTGGTCAACCATTTTTCCCGTGTAGATGCTGTATTGTAAAACCATATAAAACTTGTTATACTTTTAGTGTACTTTTTAAATAGTTTTAGGCGATATTATTAAGTTAGGTGTTTTTTATTGTGCTTAAAATAATTATTATTGCAACTGGTTTTATATTTTAAATAAGATTTAGGCCGTGCGCCCCGTAATGACATCCAATAATATAAAATACATTGAAGTCAACCAAACCTAAAAACATTGTGTCACATACCTACTAAGGCTGGTGGAAAACTTACAGGACTAAACTGTTTTGTAAAATCGATTATACCGGATTTTTTTGTTAATATGTTAGTAGTTCAGTCTTTTAGTAGTCATGAAATGTGAAGTACTTTTTTTTGGCTACAATTTATTTTATGTCAATCCATGTGATTTTCAGCCGGCACTCTAAATTTATTCTAAGATACAAAACTATTATCAATAATAATTATTATGCTTTGTTTAAACTTATCAGGTTTAAAATCTAAGTAAAAATTGTGTTTGTTTAAAAATAAGTATTCTTTATTAAAGATAATACTTATGATGATACGTTATTCTTAAGCAAATCGCAATTATAATTTTCATTAAAAGATTACTATACTTAAATAAGGCCTAGTTTGCTTTATATTAAGGAAAGCTTATATAGTAATAGCTATACTTATTAAAATAATATATTAAATTACCTTAAATAAATATTTATTATTGAATGCTATGTGTTTTCTCGAACAAGATTACTTGTTATTGCGGATATATAAATATAAGCATGCATTTAGTCAAGATTATTACTCTTGAAAATGACGGATTTTTTTCGTGTAGATCTTTTAATTGTCGCACAACTTCTTGGAAACGTCCTTAAAAAGCCAATTGGAGCATTATCTTTTTTTTATTAAATAAAGTCTTTGTGCATCGTAGAAAATTGACCACATAAGGAAGAAATAGAATGTTTTAACAGCAAGCCATAAAAGTACATGGCTTAGACGACAGCATTAAATGACTATTTTTATTTTTGAACCCGTTATTGAAAAAGTTAAGAGTATAAAATGTAATCTTATCATAATAGAATTTTGTACCGGATATAAACAAACTTATTAGACAAGCCATAAGCCTAGGGTATTAGACATATCAAAATGAGAGTTGATACAGGTAAATGGAATGAAAAAAGAAAAGCTTTCGCATATTTTTCACTTTTCAATCACTTCTGATTTAACCGAAAATATCTCAAATTTTAATTTTTTAATAACACAGTTTGTATATTTGTGCAATTTTGTATTCTCAAGACAATTCTAAATCAGAATCTGGTACTTTAAAAAGTTTTAAGCCTACTTGATTTTTTTATGTCATTTTTAATATTGCATCTAGGCGGCCCTTACTAAACGCAAAATAATTTAGGGACCGTAAGTGATGGTAAAAAAATCGCAAAGTTTTTTAAGTAATAAAAAAACTGGCCAATTGACGTATTTGCGTTTAAAATCATGTGGGGTAACCGAACGCAGCGGATAAGTATACTCAGTAAACATTCTGCAAATAACGTAGTTGATTACTAGCCGAGACCTGTCACAATTTTTTTACATTTGACCACCGTGTATTACGTCACAGGTAGGAATAGTTACGGGGCGATAATGTTTTTCACAGTTTTGTTATTAACTTTCTTAAATGTCATTTGCATGTTAACGACATTACCAGAAGTCTGATTAATTAAATAAGCTAGTTATTTTATTTACAAAAAGTTACACTTTTATTTTGTAATTTGTAAGTGTCTCCAGCATGAAAATTACTTACCTTATCGAAGTAAATTTAAAATTAAGCTATAATTATATATAATATAATTCTTACAAATATTTAAAAAACTGTCCTGACCGTAAAGTCTGTACTTATAGCAAATTATAACAGCTTAAAAGTTGGTTAAAAAAAATCAGAAGAAAAAGTAAGTAGCAGAATTTGTTAGGATGAATGAAAGTACTTTAAGAAAACGAATAAAACTCAACCCCCGGGTCCTTATTCTTGAAACTAGGGAACAGAGTTCTCATGAGAAAAGTGGGCGGAGTTCTCTCGAAAAGCTCAAAAAGGTATTCTTGAACGCAAACGACTGCTCCCATCACGCGACTGTAAGGAAAACAGCCCGGGAAGTGAAGGATCATTTTGACGATGTGATCGAGTCCGTTCTCTTATGCTCGAGAATTAGGACCAATAAAATCCATTTTTTATTGTGGTAACTAGGGTTACTGTCTTTTTAAACTTACATTTTTAGTTCACGTGTTTTTCTCATTTTATAATGAACAGAGTATAAATATTATTTTTAAAATGGCTACCCTCTTTAGACAAGCATTAAAAAAAGGGTTTAAGAACATAAATAAAGGATTATGGCCCCCAAATGTAATATTGTGGCTCTCTAAGAATCCTTTTGGCGTAAAAACTTTTAAAATGTTAAATTCCTATTTATATTTTATTGATCCCAGAAATCCAAAAATCGTAAAATACACAAGGTTTTCCATTAAAATTTTTAAAATTGGAGCTATTTCTACTTTAACCGGAAGTAACAAAAAATATATATATGCAAAAACTCTCTCTTTCCTATACCATTTACTTTTACAAGTCTAATTTTAATATGTGTAATACTCTGGCAGTTAGTTTTCTAATAAATTCGTTAAAACCCGGTATATTGCCTTAAAATTGAATTTGTGTACATAATCTACAAACTATTTATTGACCCTGCGATTATTTTTTTGTAAAATAATTTTCACAGAAGAATACAAAATTTAAATTATTTTGGGTAGATATTTATTAGAAAAATATATATACAGGGTGATCAAACTTAAAGCGGCATTATTGCTAACTTCTTTATTATTATAATTAAATGTCGGTAAAATTGGTAAAGGTGTAGTAATTTTTTTTTGCTGCAAACAGCAAACAATTTAATATCGGGTATTTTATTTATTGAAAAAATTTTCTTTTTTTTAATAAAAAAACCTGTTTATTATTACTGTTCGAAAGATCTATCAAAGATCTTTTAAAAAGTCAACATGTAATGTATAAAATTTTTAATAGTTTCAGAAGTATGACAATCCTTTGAAAATGAATATTAAGCTGGCATTTAAAAAAAAAAACACCTTCTATATTGTATCACAAATAAATAGAAATGTTAAATAGCTTTTAAAAAAATATACATTTAGTATGTCTATCTTTTATAGTTTTGTAAATATGGCCATTCAAATCTTATAAATAGAAGATATAATATCAATTTTAACTAATATGCTATTCTTAGTGCTTATAGCTTGGAACTATAGACAAAATGAAAATTTTAACATGTCTTTTTTAGATTTGGATGTAGGCCAAGCGTTGGGTACAAAATATGGGGTTCTGTTTGCAAAAGGTCGAACAGAAATGAAATTTTGTGGGATGGTAGAGATAGGTCGCTTGATAGTACATCTAAGTTTGCACCTCTGGAGGGTACCGCTTGAGGGGTGGGGGATGAAAACTCTGGCGCTTGGAGGAAAATAGCACCGTTGGAGTAGGTGCTATAAAAAAAAGTTCAAATAAAATATGTAGAAAACAAAATTACGCACAACTTTGGTTTTATGCAGTTTTTCGCTCCGACCAATATTTTGTGCTCTACTGCGCGCCAAACTTGGGGGAAGGCCTTTAAAATATCTATTTAATGTTGATGCAATACACAAAGTGTTTAATTACAAAAATGCCAGGTTACTATTAAATTCCGAAGAATGACCATATTTTTGAAAGTATTAAAAAAATGATATATCACATGTTAAATGGTTATGAAGCTCTTTAATAGACTTTTTAACTTTAGAGCAACACTTTAACTCTTAACTTTTTAAAAACTTAATTTATTTATTTATTTATTTATTTAAAACTAGGTACTTAAATACTAATATAATGCTGAATCAGTAGCTTTGTACGTGAGAATTGCAAATTAATTACGCAGCATTCTTGAAGGTGTTGCAATAGGACGACTTGATTCCGTGTGACCAAAGGTCAATACCCTGGGTCGTGTGAGACGGATATAACAGTAGTACAAGATACAGGGTGTTCTATTAAAAAAAAGTTCATTTTTGCAATAAATTTAAAAACCCGATGTTTAACTGTTTTTCTGTTGGGACGTTAATCGGTGCCGACATAAGTTTGATCACACTGTATATATGCGTCCAACATTACTTTTTTTTAGTTTTGCGTAAACAGCTACTAGTTATACATTTTTTTTTTATTTACAAACCTAGCTAAGTTTTTAACCTTAAAACCATTAATAAATTACTAAACAAGGTCTAAAGAAAGGATCACAAAGGTTCTTGAAAGTTATAAATTTAACACCGTTCTTTATTACAAAAGAGTTTTTTTTGTATAGGTTAAAGGCTAATTTACGTCTTTATTCGTAATTGAAACATAATTACTCTACTTTGTAGTAAGGCACCTAACAAATATTCCTTTATTTTAAAAAATTCGTCCTATTCTTAGCACATAAATCATACAAAAGAAATTTAAATACTTATACATGACTAGTTCTACTATATTACCGTACTTCAAAAAACTCTGTTCTTTTTATTTATTTCATTCTTGATCTAAACCAGAACAAAGTGCTTAAAATTATCTTTTGGGTATGCCTAAATAATTTTAAAAAGTTTATTGGCTTTTTTAATTACCTTAATCTTGTTGAATAAACGTTTCAATAAAGTAGCAATTGTTAATCAAATTAAAAATTTATTTTTCTAGGTATTTAAAAGGCTTATTACATTTAATTAACGGATGTGTTTTATTCAATTATCAAAAGATTTATTTTAGAAGCAATTTACCAGACATCGCGTACAGGGTGGCGCCTTTTCGTTGACCTTGCAGGGTAAAGCGAAACCTAAAAAGATTAAACAAATCTGATTGCGCAATCTTGATTTCAATTTTTAAAACAAACTCAATGGTAAAAACCAATTATGGCTAACTTAATACGTTTTGGAGATACAGGTTTTTTTATTTTGTCAAATTGGCCAGGCGCTTGATATTAGAGATAGAGAAAAAATTTAAAAGAGAAGTTTTTGGGAGTTTTAGGTAGAATTCAGTGGCGCACCTACATTTTTTTATTGACTTTTAATTTAAAGTTATAACACAAAATTGTTTTTTTAGGTAAAACACCCTGTATATTTTATCATCAATAGAAAGGTGTCCTTAAAAGCCGTAAAAAATACCGCACTTAATATATCTAATTTTTAATAGTTTCGGAAATATAGCTATCGTCCGGAATTCGATAAATAAAATGGCATTTAAAAAGAAAAAACCACCCAGTTTATTTTATCACCATTAAAAAGACATTTTAAACATTTTTAAAAATTTACCACATTTAAAATGAGTTTTTTCAACAGTTTTGGAAATATGAGCGTTTAAATCTTAATGCGCATATCTACTATTTTTGGATTTATATGGTCATATTTCCAAAACTATAAAAGATAAATATATCAAATGTGGTATTTTTTGAAACCTCATTAAAATATTTGCAACTGTAATATAATATACAGGGTGTCTCGTTAAAAAACCTGATGATGACCATATTTCCGAAACTATTAGGAATAGATATATTAAATGTGGTATTTTTATAGCTTTTAAGGAGACTTCTTTTGGTGATAAAAAATACAGGATTTTCCATTTAAAAAAACCCATCTTTGTGTTATTACTTTAAAATAAAAGTATATGAAAAAATGGAGGTACGCCACTAAATTTTGCGTAAAAATTCCTAAAACTTTTTATTTACATTTTTCTTCTATCTCTAATATCAAGCGAGTTACAAGTGCCTTGCCAAATTAACATAATTTGAGAAACACTCTGTATCTAACTAACCAGAACTAACCAAAACAAATCAAGTTAGCCATGATTAACTTTTACCATTAAGAGGATGCCGTACACGTTAAATTGAGCTAAAACGCGATTCGCTGCGGTGTTTTAAATATTTGTTTTGGAGAAAAGTTGTATGTAGAAAAGTTTTTTAAAACGATCCAAAGATTATCGGAAAGTGGTTATTTGTACGGTTTTGTAATTTTGTGAAATTTAATGTGTTAATTTATAAACATTACCAAAATTTAATTAACTTTCCGATAATCTTTGGATCATTTTAAAAACTTTTCTATATACAACTTTATTCCAAAACAAATATTTAAAAAACGGCAGCGAATCGCGTTTTAGCTCAATTTAACGTTTACGGCATTCTCTTAAATTTGTTATAAAAATTGAAATCGAAGTTACGAAATCAGATTTGTTTTATTTCTTTTAGATTTTGCTATACTATGCAAGGTCAACGAAACAGCGCCACCCTGTACAATGTTCTTATTAAAAAAGGCAATGTTTTCTTTAAATATTATAGTTCTTCAAACAAAATAGCCTTTGGCTTAGCTTGCCTAATAAAAATAAAAATTGATAAATAGGTTAAACCTGAAATAATAAAAATATTTTAGTATTATTTTATATTCTGTCTTTGTTAACTTATAGAGTAAGAGCCTGTGAGCGTTGGTTATTTTGTAAAAGCTAAAAGTTTCTCAGTGCATGCTTTAACGTAGGTAGAAGCAATGGTAGACTATGAAGTTTGACTAATTGTGGCTTGGGCAGGTACCAGATACTAAAGGTGAATAAATTGAAACCTAACGTTTGTCATTTTCTAAGAGCTAAATTTTAAATAAGTTTCTAGGTTACCTATTAGGAGATATTTCCCCACTCGCCAGACAGTTTTGATAGTTCCAACCCCTTGGAAGACAACCATTTAGGATGGCCTAATGGTCCGAGGAAGTCCAATAGTTCTCTTATTTAAAAAGATTTCTACAAAAAGTTTTATAAAAGAGCTGTAGGGTCACTGACAAAATTTCAGGTATTACAAAATATAAAAGGTCTGGCGCTCACGGGACAATTACATTTTTAAAATGCAGTAGACCCAAATATGATTTAAAATATAGCTAATTTGTCGAGACTTTATTAAGGACTTATCTGTTTAAAATATAAAAATCAACATGACACTTCCAGTTTATTAATATTCAACTAGTTAATTTTATTTTATTTATTTAAAAAGAAAACAAATAAACATCGTGTTTTCCGTGTCAAAAACCCCGTAATTTTTCTCTTTTAACAGGTACCAAAATGTGATTTATTATAAAATTACTTTTTTTTATTGGGAATAAAGTAAGTGTTTTTTCCCGGATATACATTAGTTGACTAGTTTAAAACTTTAATTTTTACATATTTAATTTTTTGACTTTTATATTGTTTTCTTAACGGAAAAAAATAAATAGTTTATCTCTGTTGGCAGGTACTTAAATGTTGTGACTTTTAGAAAGTTACTTTTATGCCGGACACATATTCATACACATACACAAAGGTAAATATTTAATTAAAAAAATGTTGTTACACAAAACCCACATTTCCTTTATATCAAAAGTATAATCAAATATTTGTTAGCTTTTTATATTTATTTAAATTTACTGCTTAAAAACCACACTCAGTTAAAACATTTTAATTCAAATTAATCAAATAACAGAACGACATTGACATGAATTTTATTACTTTATATGTTGCCAAAGAAACGTAGGACTAATTGGGAATTCAAATTAAGACGCAATGTTGCAATACGGTTAAACAGCTTTTAAAAATATGGCGAAAATTATTTACCATATTTACAGGCGTTATCCGATTTTTAGTTTGTGTCACGGCTAGAAAAAGGCACTTTTAAAAAACAAAGCATTAAATTTAAGAAAAAAAAATGTTATTGCTTAAAAACCTAAATGAAAAAAGTATAGTTAGCAGCCGGCGTTCCGCGTAATTTTAATAGAAAGCCACAAAACGTAAAAACAAGAAATTCAACTTTGCACGTTGTGCTTTAATGCAAAATTTATAACGAAATTCATGATGACAACCACCACAAAACTTTCAATTGTCGTTTTGCGCTAAGATAGTTTAAAGTTACTCCGATAAGGGCGGGAACAACGTTGTCAAGTCGCTTAATATTAAAAGCCAATTGATGTACATTCCACAGCCCACTAGTTTAAAACTTTATAGTTTACATTATTAATTTTTTGAATTTAGTTTTTGTAATAATATGTTTTTAACATTATATGGTCGTTTTTTTCATCACAGAAAAAAATAGTATATTACACACGAAAAAGAAAATTAGATTTTAGCTTTCGGTTTTTTGTCCCCATTTGCGTCGCGTCGAAAGACAACCCAACCTCAGGAAAAAAGTTAGTACTTTTTTCGGATATACAGGGTGTTTCCTTATTGCGGTAAAAAAATGTAAGGGCGTATTTCTAAGCCATTGTTATAAAAAAGTTGTGTGTATATAACATAAGTCATCAAATGTTTCTTTCTCAAGATACAGGGTGTTAAACTTTTTAAAAAACCTTAAAATTTCTTTAACACTTTTTTTTGGTCAGAAAAATCTGTATTTTTGTCTAGGTATTAAAGACATTAAAATACAATTACCCTTGAAATTTGAAGTCGACTGATCACTTAGAATTTGAGATAAATTCAATTAAAAATAGGATATTTACCACGGATGGTATACGCTCTTTGTAGTTCTGTGTCCGTTTTTTAGTTATAAGAAACAAGCTGCCCGTCAGATTTTTTCAAAAAACTAACACTCTATTAATGGACTTGTTTTGAGTTTATGAAAATAAAAAAATATAAGTTGATTTGACTATCTAGTTGTTAATAAAAATTGGTTTAAAGTTCAACAATTTATAGGAAATATACCTACCAGCGAGTCGGGCAGAAATAGCTGGGCAACGCTGTTGTTAGGGAGTTATTGCAAGTTGCCTTATAAGGATTCAGTATTATTTATATCTTATTTAAATAGTGCTTGTACTTATATTTTAGAAATATTGCACATCATTGATCAGTATTGATTTCAGATATTTTTTTTTCGGAGGGAGTTTAATATTCCCGCGAGGGATTCGGAAGTTATAAAAATGAATTTCCCCCAAAAAGTTGAAGAGCAAATAAAAAGTATTTTCGCTTACTGACATCAAATTTTCCGGAGGGGGAGGAATTTTTTTGCTCCGAGGGGGAATATCCTCACCGGGCCACCCTCTAAATTCTACGCTGATATTGATATTAGTATAAATAATAATAATAAAGAAAAAGGCAGTACTTAATATTTCAAGCGGTTCGCGATTGGTAGTATGGTCGTATTTCTTTTAGGTTTTTTGGCATAAGTACATTTAAAAAAGCGACGTTATAAGTATTTTCTACCCCAAAAATATTACGATTAGGGTCGACAGCCGTTCAGTTACACAAACAGTTCCAAAGTTATCATAAGACACTGACTTCTTTTTGTTAACCTATATACCGTAATTATTTAGATATTACAAAAAAAGTTACAAGTTTTAAATCAACTGACAGTTCATAACTTTTTAAATCTACCTTGTACATGTACATATTTATTTCCTTGTGTAGATGAAAGTTGGGCACAGCAATCTAGCCAAATTTAAGGGACGAAAAAAATTAAAAAATTACCCATTTCTTGCGGAAAAGTGGCAGTGGTACCCAAACAGTACCACCTACGATAGTAACATTTTTTGATATTTTAGAGATAGTAAAGAAACAGCTTGTGCAAAAATTAAAGTAGCTAACTTGAAAAGGCGATCTGACAATGTTTAGTTTTCCTTCTTTTTGACTCACTCTGTGTAATAACTGAAAAACTAAAAATTTGCAATATGTAGGAACTCTTATAGTAATATTGGTTTCTGATGTTGGATTTTTAAAATACCGTATCATTTTTTAATGAAAGACATAAAACCATTGGAGAGCGTAAAAAAATAAACTTTGTGGTATTTTCGCTTTTTCGACCATTTCTAGTAGAGATTCTAATAAAAGATTTATTTTTCTAGATATGTCCTATACTTTCGTATTATTTTGATTAAAAAGTAGTTTAGGTCTTTATGGTCAAAATGCCGTCCGAAAATGACCCTGTTTATTGCTAAAAAATAGCAACGGTGCCCGAACGGTACCATCTACAGCACCCAGTTTTAATAGGCTTTAGAAGGTTATAGAGTCGCATAGATACCAAAAATTTCAGGTTGCTAACTTAAAAAATGCAACCCGTAGCGTGTTTCATATAAATGACATTTTTTCTTGAAAAATGGCGATGGTACCTGAACGGTACAACCTACGATGTCCAATATCTATAGGCTTGGGAAGGCTGTAGGAACCCTTAATTGGGTAAGTAAAGTTTTAGGTTGCTAATTAAAAAAACGCACATTGAACAAATCTTGTTCTAATTGGTCAATTTGTAACCACTTTCGAATGTTTCGTTATAAATTGACCAATCAGCACACGATTCGCAAATCGCATTTCGCAAGCTTATTTTTAACTTAACTTTAACTAAGCTTAAGCGCTTATAATAATACCGAATTCTTCTAGCAAGGCAACTTGCAATAACTCTCTATTCTCCTTTTGTTTTTGTTTTATGAAAGCACAGCGCGCTTTCAAAACACTCGTTGAAAAAATTTGGCTTATAGCTATTAATATGGACTTTATTAAGGCAAAAAAAATAAATAAATAAATAAACTTGAAAAATTACGTAAGTTCAACAAATTAGGATATTTCTAAAACCCATCCTCTACTGAGTAAAGGCGAAGTCTAGCATAGCTATTCATACTCAACCCCTAAACAGCAGAGGAAAGGAAAATAATAAATGGTACTATAAAAGATGGCAGATCGATTTGTATGACCAAATATGAATAACATATTTAAAAAAAAAACAATACCTAAAAAATTTAGCACACCAACAGCTCCCCACAGCACGCGGCACAACACCCTTTCTTTCCCTCAATTATTGCTTGCTTAGTAAAAAATCTTTTAATTTATATTTAAATTTGTTAATATTAAATAATTTAAAATACTGAGGCAATGAGTTATATAAAGATATTGACTGAAATGTGAAACTTCTTAAAAACATGGCAGTTTTGTGTTTAGGTATCACAAACTTATCATTAAATCTAGTTCTTCGAGAATGAATATTGGAATGCCTAATAAATTTTTGTTTAAGGCATGGCGGAGCCGCAGCATTAGTTATAATTTTGTGCGTTATGGTACTCCAGATGTTGTAATCTTCTAGATTCCATAGTTAAACATTTATCTTCTTTTATTTTATATGTTATAGGTTGAAATTTTCTTATACCGTATATAAGTCGAAAGCATGATTTTTGTACTTTTTGAATTCTATTTTTGTCAATTTGAGTTAGGCAGAGGTCCATAAATAAAATCACAATAGTTAAAGTGTGACAACACTAGAGATTCACATAACATCTTTTAGTTTTTGGTCCGAAATACGCCGGTTGTAACTAAGTCAGTTTATGTGGTTATAATTATTGTAAGAGCAATTTTGTGTGTCACGGTGTTTTAAACTTTAAAATATCTTTCTCTTTAGTTTTATGTTACTTATTTTTCTGGAAAAGTCGCTTGTGTGTTGTGTTTCTACTGATTTAGCAATTATCGAAACCATTAAAATAAGGTCGTCATGTGGTGCATGTTTAGTTTTTGAAGAAAAATAGGTAGAAAAGGAATGAGATGCAATAATTTCTAGCAGACACTGTGGTATTTGCAAACAAAGTTTTTGTAGCTAGTAATTTGTTTTGAAGAAGTTAATAACTAAGGTTATACTGGCACGTAAGCGATGTTTCCGGATAAAAACCCACAAAAATATGTGATAGAATTTAGTCGGAAGATCTGTCATCGTGTACACTTATGCATAAAAATTATTAATGACTAAGCTACAATTTCCTGTACTTTTACGGCGCGCATAATCAATATTTTTCTGACAATATTCTACCACGACAACTACGTTAAATAAAATGTACAATCGGATATTTTTAACTTTATATTATTTATAAAAACTACCTAAATACCGACAAAAATAGTATTACATATATAACATTTGATAGATTGGTTGTACATTGTTTAGTATATGTTTTAATCTTCCGTGGTTTGTATTTATTTTTTCGGGTTTATTACTTAAACACAATAAATTATTACAGGTTTTTTTTTTAATTTTTACTGTATATTTTCGTTTGCCCTTTGAAATATGTCATTAGTGTCGAAACACTTTGTGCCCATCCTGCAGTGATGGTGTATCAGAGGTTAAGGGCAAGGAAGATAAACTTTTTAATAAGGAGCGCTCGATTTTTTGTATTTGTCCGAAAATATAGGTTATGTTTGGGACGTCACCTTTTTGCCATATTATTTTTTAATCGGACAACATAAACCAATACTTGCATACCATAAAATAAAATCACTAAAAAGAACATAAAAAAATTGTATCTTACCCTTAATAACGATTTAAACGTAAATTCCCTGTAAAAAAATAGCCAAAGGTCAGTGACTTCTGTTTACAGGTTTTAAATTTTCTGCAGTACTAATAACTACTCCATTTAACTATAAGCAGTAAAAACTAAACATATATTAAAGTCCAATGACTAAAAAGCAAAAAAATAACACCAAAACCGCGAGAAAAACCTTCCAGTACGATTGTAAATAAAGAATTATGGGAAACGATTACGTCACAAAATTTAGCGAACAGAGGCTTAAATGGAATCGAGCGCTCCTTATTAAAAAGTTTATTATCCTTGGGTAAATGGTGAAGTAAAGGTTTCGCGGAACAACTTCTATTATAAAAGAAACAAATATTATGGTGTTGTTCCGGGCGGTTTTTATAAAATGAATACACCTGTTGTAGTTTTTACATACAGCAGCTTACTAGTTTGAAACTTCAAATTTTATATTATTTGTTTTTTAATTAAAAATATTGTTATAGTATGTTCTTTTTAACAATAACTTGTTGTTATTTTTTGTCACAGAATAAAATATATTTTATACAGAACATTTTTTTTTATTCTCATTTTTTGTGTGAAACATAATATCGAGATAAAATCTAAAACCTATTTAAAATTAAAAAATAAAAGACCTAAAATTAAATTAACAACTAAATTATAATTTACAATTTAAGTGGAATGCATATTTGTCATAGCTATCTATTTTTTATAAGTAAATATAGCAAATACTTGAAATAATAAAGTTCGTTTGGTAAAGTTTGGTCCAAATTTAATTCATTCTGAAAGCGATGCCGCCAAGTACACAAAAAATGATAAAGTAAAGAAACCCTTTTGTTAACAATGATTTATTGCAGCAAAAATATTTAACCGACGAGATTCTAGTACCACGCCACGTGCCACCGGTTTTATAGAAGGCAGAAGAGAAATAAGAGAATATTTTGTAAGTAGGTGATACGTGTTTTAGCAATGTATTTTTTATTATTTATCTAAAAATATGTAATCAGGCTCTGTCCGAGGCTATTTGCATTCGAAAAGGTTTGTTTACTTTATCATTTTTGTGTACTTGGCGGCATCGCTTTCAGAATGAATTAAATATGGGCCCATCTATACTTCATATCTCTTGGGGAACAGTGTAACAAAGTTCTAGGGTTAAACTAACCTAAGTCCCGTTACACATGAGATGTACGAACGCCCTACGCCTAATTGTAATGAAAATAATGTAACATTTTACATGCAGGCGTGGCGGGTACGCGTTGGGTTACATTCTTTTTCATGCAAAACTTTTTGTCAGGCGTAGGGAGCTAGTCCCGTTACTCAAGAGACGATAAAACGCCCTACGTACTACGCCTGATGCATTAAAAGTACGCGTTAGGTTACATTACTTTTAATGCAAACTTTTTATCACGCGTAGGGCCTTCGTATGTCTCATGTCTAAGTAACGGAACTAAAAGATTAATGTTATAATGATCTAAGTATGGTTTTCTTTTTCTGAATTAAGAAGGAGCTATGAATGGTTAAAAATTTAAGTAATTATTTTTTAAGTAAAATATTTGTTTACCTTAAAATCTAATTAACTTATAATATTTGATAAATACGCTAAATTAACTATTTTTAATCAAATATAAAACAGATAAAAAAGTTATATGAAATTCCTGGTACCAGTAATATAATCATCGTTTTAAAATATTTCTATTAATAAATTCTGGCTTTAATTTTTGGTAAGTATTACCAAACATTTAATTTATTTAATGTAGGACTTTAAAAATATTTTTATATATTTTAATTCTTTTATAATGTTGCTTTGCTCTTAAATAAATTATTGGTTATTTTGTCAAAAAACAAAATAATTAATTATCGCCGGCACACAAAAATACAAGTTTGATGTGCACCGGGTATGTTTTTCGACCCTCTGAAGTTCGGATTCAGCTGTACAAAAAACTTTTTTGTGCACCGGTGCACAGGCCCATATATGTATATGAAAAAGTTTTCTGGTTAGCGGACGCAACCTATCTGTGTATGTTTTTTGACCCGCTGAATCCAAATTTTAAATTTGTTTAAGCCGTACACTTTTTAATTTTAAGTAAATTGCAAAAAACCTTAAGAAAGTGCAAACAATTTTACCAACTTTTTACGGTTTTTTGCAATTTAGTTGAAATTGGAAGGTATACAAAATATATATATATATATATATATATATATATATATATATATATATATATACTAAACTGACCTAAAATTCCACTTTAGAGGGTCAAAAACATACCCGTAAATAGGTCGCGTCTGGTGCACATAAAACTTTTTTTGTGTGCTGGTAATTATTAGTCTTAAAAAAAATTCAAATAATTATTTATTAAGCAGTTAAGAAGTGCAGTTTGTACTATAAACTAAAAAAATCGTTTTTTCCGAAAAGTGGTAAAAAATTTAAGAAAAGATTTTTTATGTTTAAAGGGTTTGTTAAAACTACAAATTATTTCTATAGGAGAATACTATTTAAATATTTAATTTAAAATAAAGTTTTTAATTGATAAAAATCTCTAGACAAAGTTTTATTGATCTTCACAGTTCGACTAAAATACCTTAATTTAAAATTTAAAAATTATTTAATCACATTCGTCTACAGTTTAAAAATTGTATTGAATATGGATGAGGGAAAAGGTGTTTAAACAGAAAATATAAAAATGCATATTTCTTGTATGAAATATAGGAGTTTTTGCATTTTTATTATAAAATTTAAAATATATAAGTTCTATTGACACTAATACCAGTTTTATAAAGCTTTTTAATATACATATAATGTAAAATAAATACAGGCATTAATAATATCTGTGTTTAGCCGCTTTTGCTATTCTAAACAAAAATGAATTGACATTTTGTCTAAAAATTAAAATAAAAGTAGTTTATTCTTAAAATTTTTTTATTTTTCCAAAGTATTTACGAACCCTGTATACAGAATTACCTAATATATTTAGAACTAATAAAGTGGTAAGTAATGCTGAGGCATCCACGCAAAATTATTGTTGACAATCGATGGTAACATCGACAACAATTATCAATGCTTTTAAAAGCAATTTTAATTGCCTTGAATCGTAAAAATAAAAGCGGCTATGGGTTCAGTGTTTCAAATTAATATGTAATATTTTTTACCATTACCAGGTCAAATTGACAGACCTTTAAATGACCTTCGTACGAACTTTAGATGTCCTTTAATGTTAAAAATTACTGCGACTTTGAATTCAGGCATCTAGAAATCATGCGTATAATTATTTTTAGATTTTTCCGACCATTTTTGTCGATTTGACCTTTAAATAGCCTTAAACCTGACGTGATTAAGCTAAACCGACTTCGAAGTCGGAATTGGCGACTCAAAAATACATAAATACCCTTTTTGGGTTTGGTGCTCCTTTTCCGAACAAATATTGACCTGTGCAATCAAAGCTCTTAAAAAAATATTTTTAAGAAAGTTTGACTTTTTGATTGCAGCTAATGTAAATAAAAATGTAAGATAACGACAAAAATAGTTTTAAATATTTAAACTTAAATTTTTAATTTTTTTGTTTTTAAACCTTTTGCTAGCCTTTTTTAAACTTCTACTGGTGGTCCAATAGCGTGCAACAAAATGGGAAATTTTTAAATGGAATTTTTCAGAATTATTTTTTCATAAAAGTTAATTGTATATCAAGAATCACTTTTAATATATATTTTGTAATTAATTTTAATTTTAAAGGATTTATCAAATAATAATAAAATATTTTTATTTTAAGGCGTAAATTTACCTTTTTGTAGGTACTAATATAAAAAAAAACTGGTTGCCTATTCCTCTTGGGTAAACAGGGTTAGTAGAAAAAACTGGAACGTTTGATTATCTCAGCAATCGTTAAATATAAATAAACCAAATTTTGTGCGTATGCATGTAACTGAACATAAACAATTTAAAAATTATATTTCAACCGTAGTCGAGTTTAAAGGTTTCTCGTAGGTTGGGGAATTTTAAAATTTTAAATAAAATACCCTATTTGTAATTATTATTGTAGTCCATTACTTGTGTCAACTTTATTATGACCTAATTATATCATTTTTTAACTACTTTTCACTTTAAAAAATATGGCATCAAGCTTAAATACAAAAACGAACAGGTTTGGTCAATTATCTCAAAAACGATTGAAACAAAATTTGTCCAAATTACTACAAGGAAGTAACTTGACATTTTAAATTCAGGAATTGCATTTGCGATGCTTTATAATAAAATTTTCCTATTTCCTTTGCTTGACTTGTTTTAAAAAATCTTGAAAACGTCGCAAAAATGCTTCTTTTTAAATTTAGAAGCTTTAGTTTCACCCCCGTACTAATTTTGACAGATATTGGCTGGATCGTTTTTTAAATAATTTACCAATCCTAACCGCTTTTGTATTAATTTCGAAAAAACAAGATGCTTTCTCTAAAATTAACAGAAGAAAAAAAAAAGATAAAATCAGGTCATATTAAGGTTGATACAACCAATTGATTACAATATGGAGTTCCATTTAAAATTTTTAAATTTCCTTACCTAAGCAAAAAACTATAAACTTGGCAACCTTGCAAATACAATTTTTTAATTCTTTATGTTTAGTTATCCTTTGGCACAAAACAATAGCAACTGGTGTAATGACAATGTAATAAATTGTATTTAAAAAGTAAAATTTACACTTTTTAGACTTGCCGCCGCGCCGCCACGGTTACTGTTTTAAAGCCATTTATTATAAATGTTTTAACATCCACAAGTTATTATTTTACAAGTAATTACTACAACTTGTTAATAAATTTTTTTGTTTTTTTTTTAGTATGTGCGAAATGGTAGAGAATGTATTGGGATATTGAAAACTATAAAAGATAAAAAGATAGTTACATGAAGAAAGTTCTGGGCCATTCAGCCGTTATCTAATACCGTTTTGGTGACAGCTGTATCCTGTTTGATTATTAAGAAAAAAAAGAAAAATGTGCATTTTTTAAAAAGTGCTGTAACTTTTTAATATTTTTATTATTTTATAATCTGTAAAAACGTTAGGTCATCTTTATAAGAGCTGTGCATTTTTGTGTTCAGAATTTGATTTTCGGTTTTGAGATACCATCATCAACTTTTGTTTTTCTTATTGCGACTATTTTGTTTTTTCCTACATTTTTAAAGAACTTTTTTCTTTAAGAATATAAATAATACTCTAGCTAGCATTTTTTTATTTTTATGTAAAAAAATCGAAAGGTAGCCATAGTTAAGAAAAAATATCCTAAATTTATTGGGGATGCGGTCCTGTTTATGGCCTAGGATAAGTAAAACACTTTTTTATATGTCAAGCTTTTGAAATATATTTAACTCTTTTTAAGACATCTACAATTATTTTAAAAGAAAGCATTAGTTGTTCTTAAAACTAAATCATATGATTCTACTCCCCGAATCGGTTTTTAATAAAAACAGGAATTTCTTATTTGAATTGGACTCATTTCCCGCTCACACAGGACAATGTTAATTGCTAATTAACTGCATTTGTTAAAACTTGATGTGTGAAAATTCTCGTGTTAACTTAGTTCCATTTTGTGTTTTTTTTTAAGTGTGTGATGACTGAAACGACGTTTACGAGGTTAAGAGTGTTTAATTAGATTATTAATTACAAACTGTAACAATTACATTTAATTTCTCCACAAAAAATAAACATTAATAAATTAATTAAATAATTAATTACAGTCAATCATACATTTTAAATGCACCATTTTTCTAAGACCTCCTCTAGCAACATATACACTAAGGTTAATATACCATTTTTATAAGTCCTACTCAAGCATATACTGAAAGTGATATATCCGTAAGGTTCGTAGTGCCTTTGATTAGAGTGCTTGTTGCAATGGTAATCGGTTGAAATAAACAAAGATATAACTTTTACACAAACAAAAAAGAGAACCAAGTTACTCTCACCTAATTCGATTGACATTGGAGTAACATGTGGTTTGAAATATAATAAAGTAGTGTGAAGACCTTTCTTTCTTTCTTGTCCCTCTCGCACATGACAAGCTTTTCTGTTTTTCTCAAAATTTATTTCAAAAAACACTAGTTCCCTTTACCGTTGCTTTTCAGCAAGTTATATATAAAAAAAAACTGCTTTAAAAAAACCACAAAATGGAGAAGTAAGTTAACACGAGAATTTTTACACATCAAGTTGTAACAAATGCAGTAAATTAGCAATTATAATTGTCCTGTGTGAGCGGGAAATGAGTCCGACTCCAATAGGAAATTTATGTTTTTATTAAAAAACCGATTCGGTGAGTAAAATCATATAATTTATGTTTAAGAGCCACTAATGGTTTTTTATATCGTAACATATCTAATATATATATTGATTCTCTCTCCTTTTTAAGAGAATAGAAAAGGAGAGAGAATTAATCTCTAATCAGAAAAGTAATACAATTTAAACCACGTTTTACGGGTCTACAAGTATTGCGCGCAAAGAAAATTGGCTACTGACTACTGCTAATGCAGTTTGGAATCATGCAGCAACTAAATTTTCTGACAAATTGCAATTAAAAAGTTTTCCATTTGTTGCATACCGTATATTATCTCCTTGTCTAATAAATTTTAATTCTAGTATTTCTATTTTTTTATATTAACCAGGACTAGATTTGATGCTTTTGCACGCCATAAACGATGAACGAAACTATTGGATTTGCTTGGTTAGTTACTCGTTTTCTATTTATGTTCAACTTTCTATCAAGTTTTATAACTTTATTTAGTCTCTGAAATATAAGCTTCAGTGTATGATTTGATTTTCTGCCTTCTTAGGACAAGGCAATTACTTTTCTTTGACACACATAAAATTGATAACAGTATACAGTTTGTTCCAGACTGGATGTTACAAAGGGACAAATAAACAAAATATTTTTAATTTTAAAAGGGACATTTTGAAAAAAAAATTGTCCAAAACTAAAAGACAAAATTTTAGTTGGTATAATACAAAGCAAATAAGGAAAATTATAAAACATGGCAAAAAGTAAAGAACACTGTTGTACTGTTTGCCAACGAATAAACTTCTGTCACTTAAAATAGTTTTCAAAATTGATAAAAATTGTTAAGCTTTATTTTCTTTTCTTGTTATCTTTGGACAATCCACGAAGGCTGAAAGCCTAAATACTAACGTACCATGGGTGTCTTAAGCAGGGTAAGAGGAAGTTTGTTAACACGGAACTTAAAAACTTGAATATTTGGGGGGAAGGAAAGACCTCCGCTGGCAGCAGGTTCCACAGTCTAGAAACTCTAGGGATAAAAGAACGAACGAAATAGGAAGTTCGGGGCCTGTCCAATTGAACTGTATAGGGATGCATACGCGCGGCACCACGAGTTTCTCTGTTGGGAACTGCAAGAGGGACTATACTGGACAATTCGTCGGAGCAGAAGCCGTATAAGTATCTATAGAAGAGCGATAGATCTCCCACAGCTCGACGATGGGCAAGAGAAGGAAGTCTTTGAGTAAGTAAAGGATCATTAATAAGACGAACAGCCCTTCTTCGAATGGCATCGAGAATGTTGAGGGTTGTAGGTTGCGTAGGGAATGCCATTTTAGTAAAATTCTGTGTTGTGGGCTTTAATGTAAGTTTTTAGAAAATTATTTAGCTGTATACCATTCGACCTACAAATTTAAAACGAACAAATACTCCAAGAATTATTTGCAAGTTTGGCTTGGCAAATAATTTCATAAACAATTATTTAAAAAACCCTTGACTGCCTCGCAGTCTTGAGTTTTTGATTTGAAAATAAAAACCGTCGTCCACTGCAAGGTCTCGTGCATGGGCGTATATAAGGAGGAGGGTTTGGGGGTTTAAACAACTCCCTTTCCCTTAGCATGAGCAAAGAGAGAAATTTATATGAAAATGTCCTTGGTTTGTTAAGTTTTTAATGCGTACGGTTACGTAGACCCCCCTAGCATATGTGAAGAAGGAAAGGAAACATGTTTTAAAAAAATAATTAAAATTGATGTTTTTCGAAAGTGACGATTTTTTTCTGCTCTTCAAAAATTTTTCGTACCAAAAAAGGAAAAGAAGGAAAAAAATTGAAAAGGGCCGTTTTTGGTTTTCAAAATGTTGTGGCAGTTAGACCGTTCTCCCCCAATAATAAAAGGCTATATAAACGTCTGGGGTGTCGCGTTTTTATTAAATTATTGTATATCCAACTTTTTTCCAAGAAAAATCTTGCTTACAATATGTAGGGTAGTTTAACCGATTAAATTTATAGTCTTGTGATATAATATATTTATGAGAATTGAATTTTATGTCAAAATTTAATCTTAACTTAACCCAATCAAGTAACCAGGATAGTTTTTAATATTTACTTCCTCGTATCGAGTTTTTTATTATTTATAATATTGGTAATCGCAATGTAACAAAAAAAACTAGTATTTTTTAGATATTTTGCTTTACATTTCAATTATAACTTTAAAAATTTGCTTCAATTGTGAGCGATTCCATTATCGCGGGTGCAACATTTAGACGCACGTATTAGTTTCATGTAATTAAATAAGAAATGGTTTTAATGAAACTTGTCTTTATAAGTCTACATTTTAATTTTTCTACTTTATATTAGTTTTACTTCATTTTAAAATAATAATTTAAAAGCCAGGAGAAAGGTTTAAATTGCCATCGCGGGTGCAACAAATTTGGCCCAACCCTTTTAGATCATAGAAAAAAAACAAATAAATCTGTTAATTGTCATATTTTTAATATGTTATGCCTTAATATTTTGTTGGGTATTTAAGTAGCAAAGTGCATAAAATAAACACTGTAAACAAAACAAAAATAAACAATAAATTATACATTTTTAAACTAATCGCGGGTGCAACATCAAATTATCACGGGTGCAACCAGTCCAATTTAGGTGAACATAAAGATCAATTTAACTTATTTGGGAACTAAATGGAAAATCAAATCATAATTATAACAAACTAGTATACTTTTGTTGTCGCATATATTAAATATTGTTTTTTAAATACAACAATATTCGCCAATAAATTTAAGTGCTAGCAACACCTGTTTTGTGCCAGTGTTTTAAGTATGACTTTAGTTTGTATAAATAAATCAAATTTTTATAATTGGAAATGAGCTAAAAACAAATATACTGCTTAAGCAAGCAGTTTTGGTGCATCGGCAAGCAATAGAATAACAAAACGAGCAGTATTAGTCACGCAGCAAGAGCTAACTTTTTTCTACTAAAATAAAAAATAAGGTATTATTTTTATATCAGGGATTCCTAAAATTTTTCAGTGTGCGGCAGTGCGGCGCGCTTACAGGTTTAGTCAGGGCGCCCTCACTTGCTATATGTATACAGTCGTGTCTAAGAAAGTGCTGCATGTTTAGTACAATATACTGCATAAGCAATAGGTTTTGGTATATCGGCAAGTAACTGAATAACAAAACAAGCACCACACACACATGTTTATATGCTGAGATTTAGTTAGATTGTCTCTTTTCCTCACATTGCCTATGTGTTATATTATTTAGCTCAACCTGTATAGTAAAATTAAATAAAGATAAATTATTTATTGTTTCGACTGTCTTTTTGCACTAATAACAAAAAAAAAACAACGTATAGGGTAAAATTAGTGTCGGGAATCATTTATAGCGGAATCGCCCTTGTCCTCGTCTAACACCTATTCTGAGACACACTGTACTGATTTTGACGCCGCGCCGTTATTTGATATCGTATAGGATTTTTTAGTTTTTGGTTTTAGAAAATTAAAGTTATTTTTTATAAAATGTTATATGGTCCAAAGCCTAAAAGAAATATAACAATAAATTTTTTAGTTACCTAATTCATTTCTTATTGCATACGTACGCTGATATTAAATCAAAACACACACCTTTAACCAAATGAGAAGATTTATAGGCAAGTAAAGCAACAACAAAGCGGAACAAGTGAGGCACCGTGTTTTCATGCCAGCATTCTTTATTTATTCTCTTCCTGTTAGTGTTTTAAACCAGATGCCTATAAATATTTAAGTTTGGCTAAAAACGTATTTAAAATTACAGACAATTAAAGCTTTTAAATACAGGGTGGCCTAATTGTCCGACAAAAAGTCTTATATAAAAGTTGCAGGGTTCTTAAACGTACATGTCCTAAAAATATTGATGTATACAGAGTTGCCCAGAAAAATGTCTAAGAAGATTTGTTTTTAATTGCCACGTTCACTTTTTATTTACAGAATTAGATTTAGCATTAACGTTTGCATATAGTCAGTTATTTTATTTTAGCACTTGTGGCAATGTTGCCATGCTGTTTATAATTTACTGGAACTTTCGTAAAGAACAGGATACTCAAAAATTTGAAAAAAAGTGAGACAAATTAGTATAAAATAATATTTATCTAGGTGAATTAAAAGACTTAGGACAACCAAACAAATATCCTGTGAGAAATTTACTAAATTTTGTACAGGGTATTTCGTATAGCATGGCCTATATTTCAATATTTAAAAGCCTTATTTTTTTAAATAAAACATCATTTTTAAATTTTAGAAATTAAAATAGATTTTCAGCGATTTCTATAGCAAAAATAAGGGGTCCTTTTAGGTATTTAGGGTTTTTGATAAATTAATACCAAGCATTTTTGTGATAAGGGAACTTTGGTATTTTAAACGGAAAAATCATTATATTTGTATTTGAAACATCTATCGTCACAAAAAATGTTCGCAGATAAATAAATGCGTTCTTTTCAAAGATAACCATGGGTGTCCGGCGACAGCGGTGTTTTGGGCAGCTGCACACGGTGTTTCTGCTCGGGGAAGCGGACCGAGCAACAACCATCCAAGTTATGGAATGAATGGTGTGTGAATGAGAAGGAGTAGGGGTCAAGGTACAATAAGCCTTCAGGCTGCAGTGCACCACCTAGGGGATCGGTCGTCGGACCTGGGTGGGATGACCCCGAAAGGGTGAAAAAAAAAGATAACCATAACCTATGTTTTATTTTGTTATAGGGAAAAAATAAAATTTTATAAATTGTGACAAAGTAAAGCTAAGGTTAAAGATTCAAATAGAAAGGGACTAAAATGTATGATAAAAAATAAGTGCTTCCAATAAAAAAGTTGATGCACTGGCGTAGGCAATTTTATTTTCTGGGGGGGTAATAGACCTTGTCCGGTGTGACAACCAAAAACGACGGTAACAAAACGACCGAAATGTGGTATTGATATCAGGTTTACTTATTAGTTACCTTACATAAGTTTCTATTTTGTGTATGTTCCTTTAAAAAAAGACTCCTTCCTTTACCCCTCCCTATTATCTACGCCAGTGAGTTGATAGGCAATGTTTATTTTTGGGTGCACCCTGTAAACATGACTTTACCATAAAAACCAATATTAAAAATGATGAGAGACTCGTGTTTAAGCGCCACGACTAAAATGTAAAGCACATACTTTATACCAGTTGAGCTAAATAACATAACACATAGGCAATATGAGGAAAAGAGACAATCTTACTAAATACCGGCATGTAAACATGTGTAACTAATGGTGCTTGTTTTGTTATTCAATTACTTGCCGATATACCAAAACCTATTGCTGATGCAGTATATTGTACTAAACATGCAGCACTTTCTTAGAC
This sequence comes from Listronotus bonariensis, assembly GCA_014170235.1. NCBI lineage: Eukaryota > Metazoa > Arthropoda > Insecta > Coleoptera > Curculionidae > Listronotus > Listronotus bonariensis. Next base: position 107,807 of record JACEGR010001293.1, read on the forward strand.
ACGACGGTATACATATAGCAACCCATATAACATTTTTTGCCGGCGTTGTACATTTAATTTACTGGCATTGCCAACACTCTTCAATGGCAAGGCATTGGCAAAAAGGTATCAAAAAGACGCGAAAGTGGGCAATTGGCCGTTATTAGGCCACGTCTTGCAGATAAAGAGATTTTCGTCATTAATAAGTTATTGGCAAAAAATGCGTTTAAGATGATGGCATCCATCATTAATAAGTTATTGGCAAAAAGATAACAAAAAGACACGAAAGTGGGCAAATGCAGATACTCCCAAGCAGCAAGCTGACGTCTTATTGACGAAAATTGTCGCATATATATTTTTTAAAAGCTAAAATGATGCGATATTTTATTTGAAAATTAAAATAGGAAAAAACTCCTTACTGCATGCATTTTCCTTGCAATGCAAAGTACCATTTCTCGGAACACTGTCCAACATGGAGATGCAGATTTTTACACTAGCCGAAGATATTTCTTTCAAAGGTAAGTGAGATCACCTACCGCAGACCGCTCTCGAATTATTTTTGTCTAATGGGTACGGTTTAGACGATAAAAAGCAAAGATATTGCAGAAACGTAGTAGTTTAATGTCCATTACGCCATCTATCGGTATGTCAAAAAACTATAAAATATATATTTTTTTATTAACACGTCTTTATTAAAAGTTTTAAACAAAATGTTTACAGCTCCTAACAGTCTACTTGAATATCTTGCCTTCTCGACTAGCCATCACGAATTAATCACACAACACACACTTATTAGGTAATGAATACATTTAATTATAACTCTTTTCTTTAAAATAAAAATTAAAAAGCTAGAAAACCACGTAGAAAATAAATGCACAAAGCGGTCACCTTCGGTCGAAATTAACGTAGCTAATTTTACCATCATTTTATTTTTATTCGCTCCAAAATACATAATAAACATTTTGTTTGACCTAATTTTTATTTGCATGATTTTTAACAATAAAATGTTATGAAAAGGCCATTTCCTTTAAATTATGTAAAAAACATAAAATAAGGTTGTTTAGCTGCCATTATAAATAAAACAGATCAAAAAATTGCTTTAATGTTAGTTAAATACCAATGTTAATAATATGGTTTAAAAAGTATGAATATGCGTTGAAGGTTTGCCTTCAAAAATCCAATATTTATTTGCCTGCAACAAAAACGCGTGCTTTATTTAATCAGGATTGGTATGCGGCCATTTTTGTATGCTTGCCAGCAATTCGCCTGCATGTAAAATTTATTGGCAATTAAGTGTTTATTTAGGGTTGACTTTTTAATGCGTATAAGATGTTGGCATAATATTGCCACCAATTGCCAATGCTTTACCATCAATGCCAATATGAAAAATGTACATTGCCGGCAAATAGTGTTTGCTGGGAAGTGAGGGCGCCCTGACTAAACCTGTAAGCGCGCCGCACTGCCGCACACTGAAACATTTTAGGAATCCCTGATATAAAAATAATACCTAATTTTTTATTTTAGTAGAAAAAAGTTAGCCCTTGCGCAAAAGGAAATACAAAACGGTATATTAAAGCGGGTCATTTTGCCGCCCCTATAAACATGCCACCTAAGGCGATTGCCTCACCGGCTAACCCCTCGGGCCGGCCCAATATGTAATTAACAAAAACTAAAAAAAAAATAAACACCGACTTTAAAAAGGTAAATAAAAATTTAAACATAATAAATAAAAAAAAATAGAAAAGTGAATTTAAGTAATAACATATGATATTAAAATATAAAAATCTTTTTGTATTAATTTATTACCATCTAGTAGTTTAGCGAAATGTTATTAACGGACTTTACTTTTCTAAATTGTGTTTGTAATCATTATTTTTAAATTTCAATTTACTTTCGTCGGTTTAGTTTTTTTCTTCTAATATTTATTATTTTTGGTAAACATTTTTTTTAATTAAAACAAATAAAAATGGTTTTTACTTAGTATGGTAATCATTTAATGAGAATGAGAAAAACATCAGCATCCATGAAGAGTCACGTTAGTGGTTGCGTTACAACAATTTAACTTTAGTAGTTAATAAAATAGTTAAAACCTTAAACAAACTATAAAAATATTTTAATTTTTATATGGTTTTTTGTGTTTATAACATCTCTTTCAAGATTTTCATAGGGATTAAATTTTCATTCAAAAATGTGTTTTGTTTAATATTGTGGAGCTAATAACCGTTTATCATTTGCCATAACGTCCTTAATTCTGTATAATTTTGGAAAAAACTTACTGACCTAGCACTAATTAAACTAACAAAAGAAGGATTGAGTTTCTGTCTTTGATGTTAGTAATTGAAGATATGTTCTATATTGGTTCGGCGGATTCATTTAATAGATGTCATTTTCTGGGTATACGCCAAGTCAGATTAAAAAACCAAAGATTCCAAAAAATAAAAATAAGCAAATAAAAAACTTAAAATCGACGTTTCGGTGGCAAGTTTGCCATCGCTGTCAACATTAAATTAAATTAAAATAAAAAAATTAAAAATTAACTCAGGCTTAAAAATTTAAATTTTTTAGCTTTATGTTAAAGAAATTCTGAAAATCTTTGACATTAAGTGTCAAATATGTTTGTTTGGTTATCTTTTTTTCAGAATTTCCTTAACAAAAAGAAAAAAATCTAAACCTAAATAATAGTTCATTTTTTAATTTTTTATTTTAATGTAATTTAATATTGTCAACGGTAGCTTGCCACCAAAACGTCAATTTTTAGTTTTTTATTTACCGATTTTTAATTTTTGGAATTTTTGGGTTTTAATTCGACTTGGCGTGTACCCAAAAATAACATCTATTTAATGATTAGTGTCCTTATCTAACTTTGGAAAACTGTCATTATAGCGGTCATGACATTATGACCTTATTAGCGACATACGTCAATTGATTAGTTTAGTATAGTTTATAGTGTGACGAAATCGTCTTTTTTGTGATTTAGAGAGTAGATACATAGTAGATATTACAGTAATAATGATAAATACATTTAGTTGCCTTCATTTCTCGACATTGTCAACACATTTTTAGTACAAAATCCTAAATTTTACAGAATTGCACATATTGTGGATCATTCACAACGTAAAAATCAGTTTAGATTTGTTCGTATATAACATCAACTTTCCCATGTTATATACAAGTGGCCCATTTTTTTTTAATTGTTTAGTTTTTTTAAAGTTTTTTTTAATGATATATCAAATTATAAAATTTATTTTTTAAATAAAGGCAACTAGTTTCATGGACTCCGGTAATAGCATTTTTTTAAGGCAAATAATTTTTTTCTGCATTTAAACAATACATTTTTTATCAATAAATTATATTTATTTTTTTATATTCTAAAGTTATTTTTTCTATTTTAAAAATTACCCTGTTACATAGGTATTACCAAAATTTAAACAAACCTCATAAGTACTTTATACGTATTTTTGCTAGAATTCCTAACGGTTTAAATTGGAAAGTCTTTTAGATATTATCATCAAGGCAACGAAATGTTTGTAGATAAGCCAAATTGCACCCTTTATTTCCTAAAGGGCTGGCACTTTCATTGCATATTCGATGTACTAATTTACTGCGATTCACCATTAACCCAAATTGATTTTTAAATAAAAAAAAAAAAGAAAGAAAGAATAATCTAGAAATAAATAATACTGTTACAGACTTTCAAAAATGTGTTTAGGTTATAGAATTTTAAAAAGTTAGGATCATTTAATTTAGTTATTTATTTAAATAATTTACATTAATTTTTCCAAGTTCTTTCATCACTTTCGAAGGTTTCCGAAAACGCCCGAATTATCCATTAAGAACTTTTATGCCATCCTGTACTATGGAATTTTCGCGATATTTCTCGAAGATTCTAGATCATTCTTTACTTTTCAACCATACTATAAAAGGGCGACGGGAAACCTCCGATCAGTTAGTACAGATTCGACTTTTGTGCTGTAAACTTCGAGACATTGACAATTTACGATTTTGCCGTTATTGTAACCAAAGTTACGTTACATTGTTAATAAAGGTATAAAAACGAAGGCACGTGTTTTTATACGAGGTGATACGAAACATTTGGTGTCAGAAGCGGAACGGAATTACCCAAGGAAGACGAAGTAGTCAAGAAGAAAATTTGAATGCCAGTTGAGACCAGACAACAAACTGCCGTTATGAAGGAAATTAGTGCTCGAATTAAGCTTATGATGGAAAAACAAGAAGACTTAAAAGAAGATCTAAAGGTAATGAAGACGAGCCAAGAATCCCTGAAAGAAGACTTAAAATTAATGAATACGGGCCAAGAATCCCTGAAAGAAAACCTAAAGAAAGAAATGCAGACAGGCCAAGAAGCCATGAAAGAAGACTTAAAATTAATGAAGACCTGAAAACCAGTCAAGAATCCCTGAAAGAAGACCTAAAGAAAGAAATGCAAACAAGCCAAGAAGACATTAAAAATGAAATGAAGACCAATTTGGAAGAAATGAAGAAACGTCAAGAAGAAATGAAGACAAATCAAAAAGAAATGAAGCGGGAAATCAAAATCAGTCAAGCAGAAACGAGACAACAAATCGAGAAAATTCAAAATGACATAAAAAAAGGACAAGAACAAATGAAGCAAGAGATAAAAGAGAAGATAGTGAAGATTCGAGAACACCTGAGGGGAGAATTTCATCAATGCCAAGATGAGATAAGAAAGGAAATGTTGCTTGAATTAAAACTTACAAAAGAAGATGTCAAAGAAGATATAGAAGAAATACAACAGACTGTGCAGTTAGTTCAAGGTCAAATGCAACAAGAAGTGCAGCAATTACACCGGCAAATTCAAAATATAGCCAGTACAGGTGTCGTTCCAGGATGTGGTACTCCAGCAACTGTTATGAAACCACTAACGTTTGACGGAAAGGTACCGTGGGTTACTTACCTTAGATAATTTAAAGCTGCTGCGAACGGCAATAATTGGAGTTTACCAGAAAAGGCACGTGCACTAGTGCTTGCTCTACGAGGTGAAGCCATGGAGGTATTAAGAAATATTCCTGAAGAGAAACAAGGCGACTATCAATCAATTGTAATGTTCCTAGAAATGAGATATGGCGAGACACATTTGCAGAAAGTTTATAAGGCGCAGCTGCAGGGACGAAGACAAAAATATAACGAAAGCCTTCAGGAATACGAAGCTGACATCGTACGTTTGATTAATCTGATATATCCAACATACCCAGAAGAAATAAATCAAGAACTAGCCGTGGGTAGTTTCATTGAAGGTCTACGCGATCCAGACATGAATCAGGCTTTAAGAATGGCCAGATTGAAGAAAATATCAGAAGCTCTTGCCTACGCGCTTCAATTCGAAACAGCCAAACAAACGTCTAGGAGTCAGACAAGAATAAGAAGAATAAACTTTGTACCAGAAGAAGACAATTCAAATAATGATTTTGCAAGAGTAATGAAGGAGTTGCAAGAAATTTTCCTTAAGAAGCAAACAGAAGAAGACAATAGTATGACTTTTAGAAGAAGAAATACTATCCGCTGTTGGAAGTGTGGTAAAGAGGGGCATCTACAGAGAAATTGTACCAGATTCAATGCCCTTACTAGTAGTCCGGAAAACTCCCAGTAGTCAGCTTTAAGGGGCGAAAGCTGGCTAGGTGCTACCAAGCCCCACCAACAACAACTATTAGAGTATCCCGGCTGCAGAACAATGGCTCCAGCTTGGTAGTACCTGGAAATGTATGCGGTCGGGAATGTAAGATGGTACTAGATACTGGTTCCACACATACCATCGTGAGGCCGAACATCGTAGCTCACTGTAAAATATACCGCCCTGTAAAGAATTACCTTTTGGAAACTGCTAATGGAGAAGTTATACCAGTTAAAGGCATACATGAAGCCAGAATAACTCTAGGAACAACCACATTTATCCACGTCGTGTGTGTTGCCGACATCCTGGACGAAGTTATCCTTGGCCTTGACATTATGGAGAATCAGAAGTTTGTACTAGACCTTCCACAACGGGTACTGCGAACAAATAAGGAAGAGATCGTAATGAGATTACCACGGAGTAGTGAAGCTTCGATCGACACCCCACATTTTATGACAATTTAAGATTCGACTCAGAAAGTATCATACAAGCAAGGTTTGAAGACTCAGAAGAAGGTGAAATCGTTTTAGTCGAACCAGTAGAAAATTGTCCGTTATACGCTAAAGGAATTCTACCAGCAAGAACTTTGGCGCAAACTAAAAGAAATATGGTATTTGTGAGAATGATGAACCTAAAAGATTTCCCTCAACAGGTCAAAATGGGTGACAAAATTGGTACCTGTCAACCTGCTGCTATGATAGTTACGTATCCCTGTACCACACCCGCAGGAGTCTCCACACGGAAACTACCTGATGCTCTACAAGACCTGGTGATTTCATCAAAATCCTTGTTAGACCCAGTCCAAGTATCTATGCTGGAAGAACTTTTAAGAAGAAATCAAGATGTTTTCTCTTTATCCGAAAAAGAATTGGGTAAAACCAGTGTAGTTCAACATCGAATAAACACTGAAGACGCATCACTGATAAAACAACCACCCAGAAGTATTCCTTTAGCCAAGAAAGAAGAAGTTGAAAAGTTACTTGAGGACATGCAAAATCAAGGCATCATAGAACCATCCCAGAGCCCATGGTCATCTCCAGTAGTCCTAGTTAAGAAGAAAGATGGTTCCACCAGATTTTGTGTTGATTTCCGAAGACTGAATGACGTCACGAAGAAGGACAGTTTTCCACTGACGGGGTCAAAATGGTTTTCCACATTAGACCTAAAAGTGGCTTGGCAAGTAGAACTCCATCCGGAAGACAAGGAAAAATCCGATTTCTCGACCGGGACTGGACTGTGCCAATTTAATGTTATGCCCTTTGGACTATGCAATGCCCCTGCTACATTTGAACGTTTGATGGAGTTAACACTACTGGGACTAACTTGGAAAACATGCTTAGTATATCTGGATGACATAATAATTCTTGGAAAAACATTTGATGATCACCTGAAAAATGTTGAAGAGGTTTTTCAAAAGCTTAGATCCGCCCAGCTGAAGCTTAGCCCAAAGAAATGTCACCTGTTCCAGAAAGAAGTCAAGTACCTGGGGCATATAATTACAGAAGATGGGGTAAGAACCGATCCAGAGAAGACAGAAGCTATCCAGAACATGAAATTGGAAGTTTTCTGGGACTGTGTACCTATTACAGACGGTTCATACATGGGTTTGCCGATATTGCTAGACCATTACATCGTCTTACGGAAAACAACAACAGCTATGAATGGACTGAAGAATGTCAAGCAGGTTTTATACACCTAAAGAAAGCCCTGTGCAATCCCCCGGTGTTGTCATATCCACAACCAAATCAAACATGTATTGTGGACACTGATGCAAGCAACACTGCTATTGGTGGAATTTTGTCACAGATTCAAGATGGCCAAGAAAAAGTTATAGCCTATTTTAGCAAAGTTTTATCCAAACCTGAAAGAAATTATTGTGTTACTAGAAAAGAACTTTTAGCTATTGTCAAATCTTTGGAGCATTTTCATAAATACCTGTATGGCCAGAAATTCCACCTAAGAACGGATCATGCATCACTTAAATGGTTGCTTCAGTTCAAGAACCCTGAAGGTCAGATAGCCCGATGGCTGCAACGTATTCAAGAATACGACTTTAAAATGGAACATCGAAGGAGACTGAACCATAAGAATGCTGACGCTCTATCAAGACGACCCTGCCCGGACGAATGCAAACACTGCAGCAGACGAGAAGAGCAAGAAGATCCCGATGAATTCCACTGCCGAAGAACACGCATTTAGTGCTCTCAAGAATGGGACCCTAAGATCTTGGCAAAAGAACAACTAGAAGATCCAGATTTTGGAGACATTTTCAAACTTAAGACAGAAAATGTGAAAAGGCCACCATATCAGCAAATAGCTTCAAAGTCTCCAAGGCATAAAGGGTACTGGGCCATATGGGACTCTTTGGTTATTAAAGATGGCCTATTACAAAGGGTCTGGGAAAGTTCTGACGGCAAAATCCATAAACATCAGATAATCCTACCAACCAAAAGGATTCCTGAAGTATTGCAAGCCTTGCATAATGGTGTAGGAGGTGGCCATTTCGGAGTTATGAAGACTCTTGAAAAGGTTTGAGAAAGCTTCTACTGGCTGGGAAGTCGTGCAGACGTAAAAGACTGGTGCAGAATGTGTAAGGACTGCGCTTCCAGCAAGGGACCTAAAACACGAAGCCATGGCAAGATGAAGCAATACAATGTAGGGGCACCTTTTGAAAGAATTGCCATAGACATAGCAGGGCCATTTCCAGTTAGTAAATCAGGGAATCGCTATATATTGGTAGCGATGGATTACTTCAGTTAATGGCCAGAAGTCTACCCAATCCCAAATCAACAAGCTATCACTGTTGCCGATGTATTATTTTAACAATGAATTTGTCGGTATGGAGTTCCTAGAGAAATACATTCCGATCAAGGCAGAAACTTTGAGTCCGATCTTTTCAAGAACCTTTGTAATCTCCTGGGAATCCATAAAACAAGAACACCTCTTCATCCCCAGTCCGATGGTATGGTAGAGCGGTTTAACAGAACACTTGATAACTACCTGAAAATTAAAGTAAATGACCAACAAAGTGACTGGGATAACTGTATACAGCCGTTTTTATTAGCATACCGCTCCGCAATTCACGAAACTACTGGCGAAACACCTGCTAAAGTCATTTTCGGAGCGGAAATATGCCTTCTAGTTGACCTGCTTACAGGACGACCTTCCACCAATGAAGAACCAGCTGAAGACCCCTACTCCTTCCCATTCACACACCATTCATTCCATAACTTGGATGGTTGTTGCTCGGTCCGCTTGTTCACCCCCGAGCAGAACAACGCGTTTCGTTGCCCAAAACCCACAATGCCGGTCACCCATCCAAGTTATGGGCGTGCACTTCACTGCTTAACTCCGGAGATCGACGCTTGCCGATACAACCGGAGCAGCCACAAGCGCGCCTGCCGTTATTGTAACCATAGTTACGTTACATTGTTAATAAAGGTATAAAAACGAAGGCACGTGTTTTTATACGAGGTGATACGGAACAATATCTAGGGCAACACAATAGGTAATGCAATATTACCTAATAATAAAAGTGTGTTTAGGGATGGACTTAACTATACTTGTAATTTTTAATATTTTAAAACTGGAACATAATGACATTTTATAATCCGGTTTGCTTTCTGTTGTTGCAGTTATTTTTAAAATAATTTCTATGATTTATAGAGTAAATGTAATGAAAATTAAGAAAATAGTTAGTCTACAACTAGTGTTAAGCGTTTAAGTGGTTGCCATCATGGAGTTCGTTAAAAATTCAGCAATGAAGCAAAACGTGCGAAGACAGTTTTGGTTTATCTGCAGTTCAAGTCTAAATAACAAAGAACTTACGCTTTTTGGCTATATATAAAGTTTCTCGAAACACTGACTATTATCCTTCTTTGTGTTATTTACGTTGTCAGACAATGATGTCTAATATTTTTCGTGAAATTTAATAACTAACCATGTAATTTATGTAAATATTCTTCGCCAAATTGAATCAAGATACACAATATTATCAGCTGTATGACCGAATTGCAACACTGTGCTCCTTAATTTGAATTTCCAATAGATAATTTGTAGGTATATCGGGTGACAACGAAATTACTATCCACCATTTTATTTCCTACAGTCATAGGAGTATACCTTTCAAATTTTAGAATGTAATAGTGTGACATGAGATGCCAATTTTGGACATAAGAGTTGTTGCCTTTTACTTTCGGTTTACACGGAAGTGATAAAAATTTTGATATTTTAACTGAAATACCCGGTGTATTTTTTTAAATTTTAACTATTGAGACTTGCAAGTTATTTCTGACATAAAACCTTATGTATACCCATAATCTATATTTTCTACTTTTAAAGAGAACGGAGTTTGAAAATGTCGGTCGGAACGACCTCAAAATAAACAGTTTCATGGATATTGTGTCGTCGTCTAAACCTGTTTAAACGCCGTTTTCTCTAAAACTAAAAAGTATACCGGGTGACAACGAAATCACTTTTTGGCTGCCATTTTTATGTCTTATATTAAAAATAAACAAAAACTTTTTTGCTTTTGGTTGGTTTGTAATTCTCTATATTTATAGGGCTAAGAAATGCATAAGTTAAAAGGGTCATGTCAATCTGACATACAAAATTACTCAATATAATCGTATTTAAGCAAAAAATGTTTTTTCGAAAACGCTTTAATTTACTGATATTAGGATATAGGATTACCTCTTTCTAGCTAAGGGTTTGAGCTACCTAAGAGTACTACTTTTATTTTTTATTATAAAGGGTGTAAAAATTAAAAGCACTAATTTGTAAGTGTTAGCCCGCTCCTGGTGCCTTAATGAATGCAAATGTTTTAAAAGGACATTATTTTAAGGACTCCTTAGTATTATTTACTATATTACAAAATATATTTTTTTATACCAAGTACTATAAAAGTTATATAAGAAAAACTGATTTTTAGTGGCGTCTTTTAAGAGAACATATCTTAATAAAGAGGGGCTGTAGAAAAAAGTTTATACCAACATTTTATATTTATATAGGGTAGATGTACCATTTGTGGCCACTTTAAGATTTATAGGTAAATATTAAATATTTACTTCTTACTATGGTGTTTGTGAGTTTGTTACAATGAATGACAGCCTTAATAGAATTTCTAGTTCAAGTTGATGGGTGGTGGCTCAAGATTTAAAAAAACACGCAACATTGCCTTTTGATGTTAAAAGTGTTAAGCATTTTTAAGGTTAAATTAGTGGATATTTATCTTTCGGTAGCAAAAGTTGATTTTACGCTTCGGTAACAAGAGTTGATGTTAATACTTCGGTAGAAGCAGCTGATATTTATATTCCGGTAGATAAGATTTTTTAAGCGGAAATAAAGATTAAATTAAGTTTAACGGCAGTTTTACGGTTAACACGAACGGTTATATTTTCTGTGTAACAATATTTTCGACATCCCTAAATTCCTCCTTTTTTCCTTTCCCTTAAACCTAGTGTCGAAAACCAGGACTTTGGAATTACATAACCGAAACCGATTGGTAAGTTTTTGGTAATGATAATTTATTTATTTTAATATTATTATATATAATTTTCACTGAGCTAAGAAGGAAACATAAATCTAAAACATAGTGGGTATATTAAGTTTTCGTTGAACGTATCTGACGCCCCAAGTTTAGTGCTTAAAGGTTGCCGAAACCGCTCAAAGTTGTCGTTATAAATTTAGCGCCCGAGCAGAGACTATGTCTTTGAACCAACCGTTGCGCATGCGCGAAATAAAAATTCAAGTTTTACCGCTCCTCCGAGTAATTTGGGATCGTAAATTTTAAATTTGACAATTAAAACCACGATATTTGTATATCTTGGGAAATATCGATTAATTTTTAAATTTGCCCTTAAATCTAGTTATTTAAGATGAAGGAGAGCTCAAAAAACCGCTCTAAGTAGAAATCGTTCTGCGCATGCGGGAACTGAAATTTGACAAGACACCTTCTTTCTGAATAATTTGGGAGCGCTTTTACCGAATTGGTAGGTAAGAACTTTAGGTACCGAATATTTGATCGTTATATTAAAATTTTTGAAATAAAACCATAAAACCAATAATTTAGGCCTATATTAGTCCCATACACCGTTATTTTTAAATTCCGTACTGCGCATACGGCAACCTAAAAATCGTCATTTTCGAATAAACCAATAAAGTAGAGTCCAAGTTCGGTAGTATTTGTAGATTTTGTAATTTTATTGACCGTAGACCTATTCCATTTTGTTTATTTATACGCAATTATATAATTGATACAAACGAGCAAAAACAGTAGTTTTCCAAAAGCTCGTAAATGTACCGTTAAAAATTGGGTATATTATGCTTAAATGTTTTTGAACTATTCAAGAAACAGATATCAAATGGAAAATTTTCTTAAAACTCGTTAACATTTTTTTCAGTTTAGTTACCCACTGAAAGACTACTACAATGCGAGTACTCTAGTGGATGTAAATCTGTTTGTACCCCTACTTTGGAATTAATAAATAAATAAATGGCAATATAATATACAGGGTGCTTTATTATATAATAATAAAATATATATTTTTTTTACCCTGTATAATATCACCAGCATTAGCATTAAAAAGATCTTTTAAAGATATTTAAAAAAGACCATATTAGGTACATTTTTTTAAAGTACCGCCATTTTGTTTTAGGCAAAGATATTAACATTATATTCTGAGGTTATAAAGCATTCGTCAAAAGCTTTAAAATGATGTGCCACAAAGCCCCCTTTTCCATTTAACTTTTTTTTCAATATGGCGCCCAGCTGCCATATTGAAATTATAATCTGTCAATTTTACTCTAAAATATGGTATTTATGCAATAATTTTATAGGCATAACCATCAAAAATAATTTAAAAACTGCCGTACTTTGGTAAAACCAAGTACCTAACTGCCTTTTCACATTAAGGCGGCTACTCACTACGCGGTACTTGCCAAGTAGGTACTTAGTAAGTAGCAAGTTGTGTATACGACGACTCGTTTAGACTGGGCAAGTTACTTGCACTTCCCGAGCTGTAGCGGAAAACAATCACAAGTCAAAGGAGCCAAGTACTTGACTTGGCAATTTATTTACCGGCGCGGCGCTATTTTACGCGTTACTTGGCAAGTCAAATTGAAGGGCCGCGGGGAATAACTATTAAAGTCCGATTGGCATATTTTATCAGTATTTGCGTTTTAATCTTTTAAGTCGAATATTGTTAGGCGGCACGTTGTTAAGCTGTGGTTGTATCTTTAAACTTTTTTTTCCGAGGACTTCGAACTTTTTGTGGTGTAATTAGCAATGGTGGTATTATATTGGGTATCTAGCTATTTGATGGTGCTATTATTTTAGTATTGGCAAAAACTAGACTGACCGTTAATCGCCGCACCAAATGCACCAATGAGAACACCCGTCTTAAACTTTAACTGATAATGCATTGCTTTGTACCGCAAGGCAACTGGCGCCAAACGATCTAACACGTTTCCATATGCAAAAAGCTGGCGCTAGATAAAGGAGAGCTAAAAAAACCGCTCTAAGTGGAAATCGTACTGCGCATGCGCGAACTGAAATTTGACAACACACCACCTTTCTGAATAATTTGGGAGCGCTTTTACCGAATTGGTAGGTAAGAACTTTAAGTAAAAAAACTTAAAGCTTGGATTTCTTTTCCGAGACAAAAAGTATTTTTCTCCTTCCAATTTATACACTTTGTATGTGTCCCAAATTCGACCCTCTCTGGAATATTGTTCTCATGTCTGGGGAATGGCATCCCCTACAACCCTCAGCATTCTTGATGCCATTCAAAGAAGGGCTGTTCGTCTTATTAATGATCCTTTACTTACTCAAAGACTTCCTTCTCTTGCCCATCGTCGAGCTGTGGGAGATCTATCGCTCTTCTATAGATACTTTTACGGCTTCTGCTCCGACGAATTGTCCAGTATAGTCCCTCCTCTTGCAGTTCCCAACAGAGAAACTCGTGGTGCCGTGCGTATGCATCCCTATACAGTTCAATTAGACAGACCCCGAACTTCCCATTTCGTTCGTTCTTTTATCCCTAGAGTTTCTAGACTGTGGAACCTGCTGCCAGGGGAGATCTTTCCTTCCCACCCAAATCTTCAAGTTTTTAAGTCCCGTGTTAACAAACTTCCTCTTACCCTGCTTAAAACACCCACGGTACGTTAGTATTTAGGCTTTCAGCCTTCGTGGATTGTCCAAAGATAAAAAAAAGCTCGTAAATGTACCGTTACAAATTGGGTATATTATGCTTAAATGTTTTTGAACTAATAAAGAAACAGATATCAAATGGAAAATTTTCTTAAAACTCATTTTTTACTCACATTTTTTAGTGGTAATTCTAATAATTTAATAAAAAGGGTATTTTATTTAAAAATAAACAGTTTCATTTAAAAAATAAACAGGTTTGTTTTACAACTTTAAAAACAATTAATGGCAAAAAAATTAGGTGCGCCACTGAATTCTACGTAAAAATCCCCAAAACTTTGCCACTTACATCTTATTTCTATCCCTAATAACAAGAAAGTTAAAGTGCCTGTCTAAATTGATAAAATGTGATAAACACTCTGTATATTCAAAACGAATTAAGTTAGCTATAACTTACCTTCACCCCTAGGTTTGCTTTGCAAAATTAAAACAGAGAATGTGTTAACAAATTTATTTTATCTCTTTTTGTTTTAGTTTAAAAAATTAATTATTTAATTTAGAACAATTTTTTTATTAGTTTTTTTTTATAGATTAGAATGCCTTTTTATTGTATTTTATTAAAGTAAATTAAAAACAAAATGATATTTTAATAATAATGTGTGTAATAGTAGTAATATTTCCTTAAAGATCACATAATATTTACTATGGCTACAAATGGTGCTACCACTGGCCACAAATGGTGAATCTATGGCCACAAATGGTACAAAAGGAGGTAAGATTAAATATAATAATTTTTTTCGTACTAAAGTAAAGTTTACGGGCTTAGTTTTTTAACAACTTAAACATTAATAAACCAATAATGGTATTAATTCATATTTTGTTAGGCCATACTTTATACAAGTTTTGTAATTCTGCATAGAAGTTAGGAAATTCCTTAAAGTGGCCACAAATGGTACGTCTACCCAATGTGTATTTTTCACATCTCCACATATTCTGGGACACCCTGTGTTTGTGTTAGAATTTTATTAATACCTGATACTGCTTTGAGTTTTTTGTAAAAAAATGTATTTTTACTGACCTAACAAATTTTAATTTATAGACAACTAAAAGACTAAGATATTAACCTATTTTTTACTATTTTGTGTTAATAAAGTCGGTTAATTGTATTTAATTGCTAGTTTCTAGTGAAAAAATACAGTGCATTTCTTTAATGTCCCCTCGCCCCTTCTATTTTTTATTCGCATCAATTTAAAAAAAGTGAGACTGGTATATTAAATGGATGCATAAATACTATATTTAATAGAGACATTGAAAGTTAAAAATTTCAGAATGGCGTTTGGGCGCCATCTTGGAATAAAAATTAAATGGAAAGAGGGGCCTTCAGACAGAATATTTTAAAGCTTCTGACAAGAACTTTAAAACCCTTAAATCTAAAGTCCATACCTTTACCTTATACAAAGTGACGGTACTTTAAAAATTACTCAAACACCTGATTTGGATAGCCATATTTCCAGAACTAATAAAGTTAGATTTACTAAATGTGGTAATTTCTTTGGGATCTTTTTAATGGTTAAGATTTGGTCTTTTGTAATACCAATTGCATAGAGTTCATTGCACATTCTGTAAATGTCGTCGTTGTGAATGAGTTGTATCACCCGGCAATAGAATTTAATGTAAATAAGAATATATCTAAATGTCTTCGTATAAGCAAAGAACTTTTTATAATTTTAAAAACGCCGATTTACAAAAATTGATATTGATATTTTGCATATCGATTGGCTACGGCTTTTTAACAATAAAAGCGTCGATTGTGTAACATATATTTTTATAATAAGCTTAATAATATTATACGTAGGGTGTTCGAAAAGTTTTGAGATATACATACATTTATTTGATTTTTTCAAAATAATTTCCACCACATTAAATACACTTTTTTATTCTAACAAACCAGTCACTGAAAATAGCTTTCCACTTTTCATTTGAAATTTCAGCGCATTATTTATCCCAGGCCTCCAGTAGCGTGTCTTCAGTTTTAAGCTTTTGTCCTTTCACTTGGCTCTTGACAAAAGGAAACAACCCAAAGTCACACGGCGCCAAGTCAGGACTATAAGGCAGATGTTCCAAAAGTCTCAAGCCTGCATCTGTGAAAAATTGACTGGTAAGTTCAGCTCGATGAGCTGGGGCATTGTCATGATGAAGGTACCAGCTAGCGAGTTGTGAGATTGGGCGAATCACTATTAATTTTTCTATAAGTTTTAAAAAGCATACTGTAGTATACCGGAGAGCATTTACGGTCTTCTGTTCTCGGAGCACAACACGTTCAATTATTCCTCTTGAACCAAAAAAACAACTATCATTAATCTTTTACAGATCTTGATTTGCGAACTTCAATCGAAGTTTCTTCACCTTCGAGAACCCATATCTTATTCTGTTGTTTAGTTGGGACGTCGTAATAATAAAGATAAGTTTCATCTTCCGTGACGATCGACACTATGTCTTTAGATTTACCCTTCAGGAATTTGGACCTCATTTTTTTTATACCAATTCACTCCTTGTGTCTGCTGCTCGGGAGTTAACTTGTGTGGAACTCAAATAGTACAAATTTTTCTAAAACACAAGTACTCATGTATGATCGTATGTAATGTTGCTAAAATAATGTTCAATGTCTCTTCTAACTGTCGATAGGTAATTCGTCGGTTTGTTTCTATAGCTTTTAGGACGGCAGATATGTTTTTGGGGTAACTACTGCACACGGTTGACCCGAGCGTGAGGCGTCTTCAAGCGAAAACGAGCCCCGCTGAAATTGTTTGTACCATCTGTATATGGTCGCACGATATGGACAGTCATCACCAAGTATAGGCTTCCTTTCTTCTAAACACTGTTCTTGAAATAACCCACATGAAAAGTTATATTTCAAAATTCCACGGCACTCGATAGTCGTCCACGACGCCATTGCGCTAAAATCGCTGGACACGAACTGGCGCAAAACTGATAGTTTACTAATAACTATGTAGGACTACGACATGTTATGACATGTTCAAACACAAAACATCAATGTTACTTTCCTGCACCATTTAGTTACAAAGTATCTCAAAACTTACTGAACACTCTACGTAGATAGAAATGTATCTAAATGTAAGGTTAAAGATGGTTTTCTTGTATATAAGTATGTACACAGTATAGAGACTGACATTACCAGTAATATAAAAGATTTCTGAAAATTTATAAGAAATAAAAAGAAAACTACAAGCGCTATTCCCAGTTCGGTTTTCCATGAGAATAAAACCGCTACATCGTTAAGAAACGTTTGTCAGTTATTTTCCGAATGTTTTAAAAGTTTTTATGTAGAGTCACATTTTCAGGACCCTTTATTTAATGACAGGTCTAAAAACTTTAGAATATGTAAGGAAGATATTAAAAATATTATAACCTTACTTGATGTTAATAAATCCACAGGCCTTGATGGTATACCGGTATTAATTGTAAAGTCTTGTAAAAATTATATTAAACATCTCTTATATATTTTTAATTTGTCTTTGCAATAGGGGACTTTTTCGGCAAAATGGAAGATATCTTATATAATGTGAAATTAAAGTTGAAAAAATCAGTTAACTAAGCTATTAAAAACAAAGTATACACTTTAATTGAAATACAAGAAGCAAATAAATAATTAACATGGTCCTCCGCAGCCAGAATAATCATTCGTAAGCAAAATAGTTCCTAAATCACATAACCTATAACCAAAAAGGTTCGTGAAGCGATCTCCTGCAGCTCCGTCGGCGCAAAAGCGCAAAAGTGCGTGAAAGCGTTAGCCTGAAGCTCATTTGGAGTAAAATGAATATGTCAGTTGTCAAAATATAGATTGAAAAGAAAAACTATGAAAAATTACTTATTGCTTTGGAAAAGTAACTAACAAGTTATTGCATATAACTTTTATACCATCTTCCATTTATACTTTCTAAAAGAAGGCCTTTATTGAGTGTTAGGTACTTGTACCGAATGTTAGATTAGGACAAAGACTGGAAATGGAGATTAGCAAACTACATTAAAATATTACTTTAAGGTAAGTAAACTAAAGTAAACTCATATTTAGAAAAAAACATTTATGGTAAATTTTTTTTAGTTTTAAAAGGTAATATTTTAAAAAATATTTGTCTTATTTATGCAAATTGGGTAATTGTTTCGAAAGTTGGAGCAATTCCCATATTGACCAAATTTGATATACATGGGCACAGAACTAATAAAAAAGGGGCTGGTTATTTTCTTTTTGCTGCTTAATTAAATAGTATGTTCTAATTTACTGTTATATTAGGAATTTTGTGCAAAAAGACGGGGGAATATAGTGAGAATAGGAATGTTTTTGATATTGGGCAAAATCATAGTTGCTCCCTTTCAAGAGAATTACTATAAATTGTCAGTACATATCGGTAATTATTATTAGTTGAAATAAATAGGTACCCAAAGATAGCAAAACACATTTGTTACTTATATGATTTCAAACAAAAAGTAAATTATCAAAACCTGTTATTGCTAGTTGTTTTCTTTTTTCATTTAATAATAATAATTTTATTTGTAGGACTCTAGAAGACTACGAATATCCCTTAGGACCATGCCAGATGACAAAATTGCATAATGGTTCAAGAATCATATCAAATGATCGATAATCAAAATAATAATGCCCAACATGACTAACACATATTACCAAGCTTCTGTAATTTGTAAAAAATAATAAAAACAATCAATAATATTTTCTTGTCTTTATTTTAATTCTTAGGTTTACAATAAAAAAGTACATTAGAGTAAATAAACATTGTTTTTATAAACACTAAGTTTTTGTCCTGGCATAATTTTGCAGATAAGCTCTTGAAAATACTCCCAGTTTATATAAAATATATTTCCTAAATAATACACCAGCTTGAAATACCAATTAAATCCAGACACTTTCTAGTATTTTACGTATAGTACAAATAATTTTATAATCTGGCAGTCACATAAAAATAAAAAAATACAAATTTCAGGTTTTAATAAGCAAATGTAGGTTTTTCTATAAAATACAGTTTGCATTTTTTCAACTTATTAGGGTAATTTAGGACATTGTAGAGTATATAAATTATAAAAGAAAGAGTGAAATCCATTAAGTAAAAGAGAATATTACTCCTGTGTAAAGATCATTGGTTAGGTTACGTAAGGTTTTTCGAACAATGAACTAGTAAAAGCAAGAAAAGACCTGAATACACAATGCAAATTTTATTCACGGTTGCTTTTATTCTCCCATTTAAAAAGTGCACTCATGATAAAATTAACTAAAATAGCAAGTTATTAATTAGCGTAGCAACAAAATTTATTGTTTTACCCAAATGTTATAAGGTATTTTTATAGGACTTACTTTGTCTGTTATCTGAACATGGTCTTGAGGTTTGATCAATAATTTCATGTCTTTCTAGGGTTACCTGTCGTGTCATTTGTAGTCACTTAGTTGTAGTAACAAATTATGTTGTTTATATGGCTCGATTTTTCTACCACTCTCTGATAAAAGCTAAAAATAACAAAAATTTGAAACCAAAATAATATAAATATCTATACGGTTATTTGAACATACCTTTTTTGGTACCTTACTTCTTGATAAAGAACACAGTTACTAGGTAATAATTCACATCATGTTCAACATGTTGTTTATAGAGGAAAATATCCTTTTAATATTGATAATAAAATAGAAATAATATAATATACTTTTTCAAACTGTAAAGTAAGGTTAAGTCGACTCGCTGGTTTTCTTTGGCAATTCTTTGGTGTATTGTGGGTTGTCTCTTTTGCAAACTTGCCTAGTTTCTACCGCGAAGATCAGTTAGGTTTTAGGTTTACACCATTAGTGGATCAGTTTATTTTAATTTTGCCTTAAGACTTAAAATCTAAATTGTGTAGAAATTTTTAATTTTTATGTGTTTGGATAAGATAAAAAGTATGCTTGACTTTGACAAATCTGTCATATTTTAATGCGGTGTTGTCCGCCAATTTGTAAAGGTGGATATGCACGAACGAAGACCTTTTTGTTTTCATAAGAGCCTAGAGGAAATAAAGAAAAAAATTAATAAAACGCAAACAAAAAGGCGCTTATGAACAGTGGAATAGGGCCCTAGGTTTTATCAGAAGAAACACTGCGGATTTTAGAAATCCAAAAGTGATGCTTTGTCTTTTTATGCGTACATATCTAGTAGATTGTGCTTTGCGTCTGTTGTTTGTAACCCGCAATATGAAGTATATATTAGCAGACTTGAATCCGTCCAGCATAAATTTTTAAAATTTTATCTTTTAAATTAAATATAAACATAAAAAATAATTATTTTCCCAATATGAAGACATTTAACATCCTACCTCTTAGAGACAGAAGAATTATTTCAGATCTGACCATATTTTTTAAACTAATGTAAGGGTATGCATTTCTCCCAAAAGTGTACAGAAATATAGAGTTTCATACTAATAACAGAACACTTATATTCTGTTCACTATAAATTGAGAGTGACGAAAGCAAACACAATAGAACAAAAATACACCCAATTGGTCAATTTAAAGACCTTATTACACTGACGAAAAGTTTGTCAAAACTGACAGAGAAGGTTTTTAAAAGGCTAAAATTAATGGCGCGTTCCGGAACGTTAAAAAAATCCTAATTCATTTGGTAAGATCTGAGTACTTTAGTTTAAGTAAACCATATTATTTTAACCATTTTATGCACTTTATTCATCATTTTTAACTTATTTTATTAAAATATTTTACGCAAAAAGTTAATATAAATAATTTAAGAGGTTTAACTACAGTTAAAATACTTCTAGGGTACCTAATTAAATAAGTTCTGGAGCATAAACATTCACCAAACGATTACCTTAAATTATTATTACCAATTCTAGTGTGTTGCCAGTTTTTTTTACTGATATGAAAATACTACTTATGTTTATTAAATTGTCTAAAAAATTTTTTCACACTTTAAAAAGGTGGTTGTTATATTAAAAAAACTTGTCTTTTGTAAATTTATATGGAAATTATAATGTTTTTATATTTTATATTAATAAAATATACAGTATGCCAATAATAATCCATTAATTTTTGACATATTGGCAACGTCTAATATATTTAAATAATCAAGGTGGTAGAGTTAACGTCAAAAAAATTTACTTGTCAGTTAACTTTTTGCCTTTTTATGTGATAATTTTACCATTTTGTGTTTTATTTGTAATATTCTGTATTTATTTGTGGGTATATTTTATTTTTGCATCTGTTGTAATCTAGTGTAAGCCATCAACGTCTAAAGAAAGGAATTTGTCATCAACAAAAAAACGGCGAATAAAAAAATGTGTCCAGGGGTGAAGAAAATGCTCATAAATATTTTTAAAGTTTTTATGAAAAACAACTCACATTTTACCAGGACAAATATGCAGAATTTGCAGCAGAATATGGTGGTAAATATTTATATTACTTACATTTATAATTTATATGTGAACATGTAAAAAAGAGGTCTTATATTTACCATTAAACAAAGCTATTTCTTAAAAAAATATATTGTAAGGGGTGATTCATTTAGAGGTACTTTTTTTATTACGTATTTTTGATAGATGAGAGGGTCCAAATTTCAAACTGTTATGGTATTTGTGTTCAGTACTGTTTGACAGAAGACCAAGCCCCCGGTACAACGTCTAAAACTTGTTCAACTGTATTATGAAAATCATCGTTCTCCGAGAAATGAGTTTCGTGCGCTTCGGGCAACTTATAGTCCAGACTATTAGCTGTACCATCACAAAAGTTTGGACTCCAATTTTTATTATTGGATAATTCTTGACCAAATCAACCACATCCATCCCGTAGTGAAAAAATATAGCGGCAGTAGCTGCGAGTGTACGTGATGATTCTAACGAATTGATTTGGCGCTCGGAAATTAGAGCTTAAGAACAGACCATGTTAGGCGTAGTTAAGGCCATCATTTGAAAGCAATAATCTTACAAAAATAAATGTTAGATTAGTTCTTCCGTATGATAATAAATATTAGTTAATAAAGTTATTTTTTTAAAGTACCTTGTTATGAGTTACCTCTTACACATAATGGTACACAAGGTTTATTTTGGTGTTCTTTCAGTTTTAAAACCTAAGAAAATAACCGTTTTTTGTTCCTTTTAGAAAATAAATAAAATAAAAGTGATATCTATACACTTCGTGCAGCTTTAACGTATTCATGAAGAACTGTGTGAAAAAGATAATAATATGGTTTAAAGCAACAACAAAGCAAGACCGATGCGTCAGCCTATCCGGAATGTTTACATGCAGGCATTCCTTGTCTAATCACTACCTGTTAGTATTTAATACACTGAAAGTCAGTTAAACGCATTGAGCTGGCATGACGAGTATGTATAATAAAGCTTAAAATTTGCATTAAATAAATTATTTTACACTACTTTTTTGTATACTTTTATGCTTCTATGTTAAACTATTTTCCTATTATTGTTAATCCCTGCTTTAAACGTTTGAAATAGCTTGAACAAGTTGCTAACGGCCGTATTTACCAAGCTCTGACAAATATTTGTCACAGCTTGGTGAATACGGCCGTAAAGCAAGTAACTAAAAAATATGAAAGGCTGCATGTACCTACCTAAATTTAGTTACTTGATTTCTTGCTTAAGCTACTTAATACGTGTAAAGCTGGCATAATTTAAATCGCTGTTTAGTAGATAACTTTCATTTTTCTAAAAAGTGTTTTAAAAATGCCATATCATATATTTTCTTTATTTACTATTTAAATAGGCAACCAAAATAAAATAATTATGCATTTAAGAAATATACTACACTATTATACATAAACAAAAAATTAACGGAAATAGATATACTATTAAAAGTTACAAAAATTAAAGTTGCTGTAGTTAAGCAACACTTAAAATTGCTTAAAAGTTCTGTACCTTTATACAGGGTGTTTCTAAATAAATGGGAAAAATTTTAGGGAAGAATTCTTGTTATAAATTAAGTGTAGTTTGCCTTATAAACATGGGGCAAAAGTCAACCACATGGAAGAAACAGCAAAAAAAATGGAAAAAAGTGTCTTTCTATTTTTAATCTCAAAAGCAAAAACATTTTTTTAAATAAAATTTTCCAGTCCTGCCACGTTATGATTTACATTTTTTTTAAATTTTAATCGGTAAGTATAACGGAAAAAATACAGGAATTAAAAAAGTTTCTAAATGTATCAGGCTATTTAAATTTATATTTTTCGAGGAGATCTTCCACCACTTCCATTAATTCTATAAAAGTGGTAAAATATTCAGAAACTGCATTTTTAAAATATCAATATTTTTGTACCACCTTATCTCCCTTTTGGTTGACTTTTGACCCCATGTTTATAAAGCAAACTCTTTATTTTGAACAAAAAATCACTTCCTAAAATAGTTCGCGTTTGTTTAGAAACTCCCTGTATGTACCAATTAAGAACTATTAGTACTATTAAATTTGATTGTAATCCTAAAAATATAAGCCAGGCGCCTACATTTTATTTTCACGTCAAGATGGATACATTGTTTTTAGTAATATAAGTTTTTGTTTCCTTTTTGGCTGTTTCTAAAGCTACGTTTCACACAGTCCTGACATCCTATAAAACAGACAGCATTTTTTCTTTTTAAAAAAGCCATGCTTACAAAAATTACGGGACAACATTGAAGAAGAAATGAAGGCCAGAAGAAGAAAAACTGTAGACCAGTTTTTTAAAAAAATTAGCCACCAACACTTAAATTAATTGTTGTATAATATGACATTAAAATATTATAAATAAATTAAGATGTGTTTTCTTGTAAATCTACTATACAATTTAAGTAAAATTGTTGGTTCATAAGAGGCATATACACTTCGTGCCACTTCAAAACTTCCATGGGCAATTTTTGACAATGCGTGGCAAGGAGACGGTCTAAAGCGGCGGTGGTAAACGGGGCGCAAGGCCTTCTCCAAAGTTTTATTGAACAGGTAAATGGGGCGCAGGGATCTTGAGGTCAATAAAATCGTATAGGTAAACGGGGCGCAAATGTTTTCTTTAAAGTAAAGGTATCCAAATAAAATGTTGGTCTATTTTTAAAAATTTTATTAATTACGAAACATTTATTGCATCAAAAAATATTTACATTCTTTTGTTTACTGTCTTTGGAAAATGTAAAATTTTTACAGGCGTGCAGGTAAAAGAGATATTTTCGCGCCCCGTTTACCTCCGTCCGTCTAAAGAAACGACAAAGCTATACTGACGTGGCAATATATCGGAAAAGGTTTTAATACAGACGTTCATTGCCTAACCTTGAGGTGTTAGTGTTTAAAACAAAAAATTCTGAAAAATGAATTAAGCACTTGAAATTATATATTTTTAATTCCATAGTTAACTTCGGTGTGCCTTTCTAATCTCTTTTAATTTGAACTTATAAATATAAAAAAGCAATATAATTTACTACAACTAACATAGTTTAGTGTAAACACTACTCTAAAGCCTATTCTGGCGTTTCTGACTGATGTAAATTATTAATTTGTTTATTTTTTTCCTAAAAAATAAATCCGTAGTAAATGGACCAACGAATTACACTGGGGAACAGCAAAAATGTTTCCGAGACCAAAATACCAAAATCTTATTTACTTTATTATATTAATTAATAAATCTATCTGGCAAAAGTCTCAGTTGGCTCTGGTTTTATAGATACCTGCTAAATATAATTTTATCTACCTACCCTTAATGTATGGGACAATGGGACCATAAAATTAGAAGTACCTGCTTTTATTACAACAGGTGTACTTTATAAGGGTTATGAATACATGTAATATAAATCCTATAGTGTTAGTTAGTTGAGTTTCAACCACCAGTTGATCGAGAAGTGTTCGTATTTCAGAAATTAAAAAGTTTTTTGAGTAACATGTCGCGAGTTTGTGTAAATAAGGCGGACCATTTTTGTTATATATGTGGTGCAGTGACTTTTGTGAAACAAAAACGTACTCTTAGCCCTTTAATAAAGAAGGCTTACCGCTTGTATTTTGGCTGCAAAGTTGGAGACCAGGATAAAAATTGAGCTCCCCATATCTGCTGCAATAAATGTGCGTCCAACATGCGAGGCTGACTAAGTGGAAAAAAGCGTAAGATGCCTTTCGCTATTCCTATGATTTGGCGTGAATCGAAAGACCACATTACCGACTGCTACTTTTGTTTGACCTTTTCCATCAGAAAAGGCCTTTTCGAAAAGAAAAAGTCTGCGATAAAGTATCCAAATTTACAATCCGCCATACGCCCGGTACCCCATAATGACGAGTTGTCTGTGCCCAATCCACCTCAGGAATATACGCTTGACTCTGATGATGATGAAACGGAATCAAACGGTAGTGTGCCGGAAAATGTCTCCGGTCCATCCACTTCGCAAGATTCAGATTTTGTCTGTGAACTTCCCACTAAACAACCCCACAAAATAAGCCAAAGTGAATTAAGTGACCTTATAAGGGATTTGGAATTACCCAAGAAAAAAGCAGAGCTATTAGCCTCACGATTACAACAATGGAATTTACTTCAAGATGAAGAAAAAGTTTCAGTGTACCGAAGCCGCCAGAAAAACTTAACACCATTTTTTAATATGGAAAACAATTTGGTAGCCTGTAGGGACATTGAGGGACTAATGACAGCTTTAAATGTGGACTATGAATCAAAAGACTGGAGACTTTTCATTGATTCCTCAAAAGTAAGTCTTAAAGCTGTGTTACTCCATAATGGAAACAAGTTGCCTTCGGTACCAATTGGTCACTCAGTCCACATGAAAGAAACTTATAGTAATTTAAAACTGTTACTGGAGACTATACAGTACGAAAAATATAAATGGCAAATTTGTGGGGATTTGAAAGTTGTGGCGATTTTGCTTGGAATGCAGCTAGGTTATACCAAATAATGTTGCTTCCTCTGCGAATGGAACAGTCGAGCACGATCGGATCACTACAGAAGGAAAGTTTGGTCTCCGAGAGTGTCTATTGAGCCAGGAAAGAAAAATGTAACCAGCGCGCCATTAGTTCCCGCAGAAAAAAATTTACTACCACCACTTCATATAAAATTGGGACTCATGAAAAATTTTGTAAAGGCCATGAACAAGGAAGGTCGTGCTTTTAGTTATTTAAAAGAAAAGTTCCTCTCAATCAGTGATGCTAAAATTAAGGAGGGAATATTTGTGGGTCCCCATATTAGGAAACTCTTCGCAGATGAGCAATTCAATTCCGTACTTGAAGGCAAGGAAAAAGACGCTTGGAATGCCATTAAAATGGTTGCAACGAATTTTCTGGGAAACATAAAAGCTGAAAACTATAAAGACCTGGTTGCCCAACTTCTTTCTTGTTACCAAAACCTAGGGTGCAATATGTCCTTGAAAATTCATTTCTTGGATTCTCATCTGGATTACTTTCCGGAGAATTGTGGAGCTGTAAGTGACGAATACGGTGAGAGGTTCCACCAGGATATATCAAACATGGAAAGAAGGTATCAGGGAAAATGGAACTGTGAGATGTTAGCCGACTACTGCTGGTCTATTACGAGGGATAACCCAGAGGCTGCTTACAAAAGGCAGGCTAAGAAGCGTAAACTGAATGACTAAACTTTTAATTTAATGGTAAAAATGTGCTATTAAATTGCTTTTGTTGAATCAACAATATTATTGTTATTTGTATTTTGTATGTTCACTGTATAGACCTATGAATTAAAATTTTGTAAAAAATAATGCTGATTTTCTTAGTTTTTTAGTTACTTGGGTGTAGTTGAATCTAAAAAACTTGGGTTTGTTCAGGAAACAAAAGAAAAGTTGAAATTTGTTCCCCAGTGTTATTTAATAAAAATATTTTAAAACCTTATTAAGCATTTACAGTTATATGGATACTGATTGTATTTAGTTAGGTAATGGGCAAAAAAATTAAAATAAAATAAGGCAAATTTAATCACCTAAATATTATGAAAAACTGAGGTAAAATACAAAATACTTGGAAACTGAGTAAAATGCAATGAAATTAGGCTAAATAAATATAATATATTTAATTTTTGGGGTACGGTAATACTAAAGTAACTTTTTTAAATAACTTACTTATTGGGACATATTTTTAACATTAAATTGTGTTCACTTTTTTATATAATTCTAAAACCCAAATACATTTTAACACATTATACTATTTTAGTATTTAAGCTGCACTTAAATATTTCTTATATTAAACACATATTTCAAACGAGATCTGCTTTTGCAAATTTAGTGGATATTTCTTCTGGAATTCTAGCAAACACATCACTGGCAATTTAAAAATTAAACTTCTTCTGAATTCTCACTCTTTAAATAAAAAACCCTTCAGAAACACATTTAAACTAAATAATTTGAATTTTTAACTACATATTCTACAGCTTTTACATTAATAATTTAAAAACAAACATGACAGCAAATTCTGACACTTTTTAATTAATGCGTAATGTAGATAACTGACTTGGAATTTGACAAATACTTGCCAAGTATATTCCGAGTCAAGTTACTCGCAAAGTACCACGAAATAAGTAGCCGTCCAGATACCAGTTTTTTAATTTGACCGAAACTTTCTGTTTTTATTGCAGCAATATTTTAATAAAAGTCTTGTTTATTTGGTAGCTTAAAAATAAAATAGCATTAAAAAAGCAGATATTTAAATATAATTAAGAACCCAGTAATTTAACTTACTTCGTTTTATTAAAGTACGGGAAGGAAACTGTAGAATTTTTACAAAATGGCATTGTTTTTTGCTACCGGAAGAATAAGGGTTTTAAACCGACTGTAATTTAGCGGCCTAATTTCGGAAATGATCTTATTTTTGTTCAAGTTTTTGTTATCGCGCACAGTAAATGGTGTATTTAGGAAAACTTGGTGCGGAGTTATATCTTGGGATTTTTATTATATTATACAGCGTGTCAACTTACATTCGCACCATATTAAAAAGGTTTTTATTATTATTTTACGAAAAAAATCTTTATTAAAAGTTCTGCATGATCCTAAAACCAAAATGCAATTATCAAATATATTACTTTTTTGCAGTGGTATACAAGATAACGTCCGAAAACATAAATTTTGCTTAAGAAAAAATTACCCTAATTTTTATAATATCGATTTTTTTTTTTGAATACTTGTTTAAAAATAAAAATTAGCTTAGTTAAATAGCTTTTTAAATTATTAAAGTCAAACAAATTTTTTTTGTATAGAACTGTGTAACTTATTTGTGTCTTAATTGTACCATAACAGTATTTTTTAAATTTTGGGTTTGGCAGCCTAATTTTTTAAATAAGCAAAAGAACAGCAATTTTTTGTTTAATAAATCGTATGTTGTTATATCTTTAAGAAATTGGAGCTGGTTAGAAGAAAATGGCACAAATTTGATGAAACTTTGAATCAGGTAAGGATTTTACCAATTTTTTAGACAATGACCACTTTTTTATTAGCGCATACGAGATAGGCACCGGGTAAGCCAATAGTATAGTTTTAAAACGTGCACTGTACCTACAGTACTATTAAATCAAAATTAATTATAAATTTCTATTTTTAAATGCAGCATTTTGTTTTGTGCCAATAGAATATTACTAACAAATATCTTTATCTAATTATTTGTATACAAAATAAAAACCCTACACGATTTTATTACTAAAATAATTAGGAAAATTTTGGGGAAAAATAGGAGTATAAGTGAAATTGTACATTTACTTTTAGCTGTCTATGCCAAAGTAATTTTTTTCTTTTGAAAATATTGTAATTTAACCCAGTTCTAACCAAGGCTTTTTATTATAAAAAAAGATTACAACCAATGATTATTTTGTTCATTTAAATACGCAAAAATAATATGCAACTTACAAAAAAAACATCGAAGAACAGTGGTTTTGCATTAAATCAACATTGGTCGAAACCATGAACTAAAATTATAAATATAATATTTAGTGTAAATGATACTTTTAAAAATTTAAAACATAAATGAAGAGCAAACAAATTATGTTAATTGTCATCTTCAATTTTTGGACCAACCTGTATACCATACTTTGCCATAAAAAAAAATGAATCCATATAAAAAAAGTTTTTTAGCGTTTTTTAAAAAACACACCCATTTTCAAATTACTTTTTTTCACAAGCGTGGAAAAATATCGATGGTAATTTTCTAAATTACGTTTATTTTAAAAGGTATATATTATATGTCTTGGTACATAAAACATAGTTCCAATCCGTTGTAAAATTCAGACATAAAAACAAAAATAGTTGTTTTATTTAAAAATAAAAAGTTAATGGTTATCGTTTAGTATTTGGCCACCCTGTATACGTAAATGTACAATTAAAAAACTGCTGCCAAAAACAAAGCCTAACGTGTTTAATTCTTTTGGTTTCAAAAAAAATACCTACTTTTTTAAATTAAATTTTTTTTCAAATTTTGGAAATTTCTTACTGTTGACTATAGGACATGGTACGTAAAACATCATTAGAATTCGATGCAGAATTTAAAAAATGTAATTAAAAATAAGTATTTTTATTTAAAAAAAAGATGGTGGTCGCTTATTTTTTAAGTCAAAAAGGTTTGACCTATTAAAGAGTTTTTTAGAAAAAAAGACAATTTAAAATAAACTAGTTTTAAACCATGGTACCACACTGTACAGGGTTGTCCAACGAAGGGTAAACACCCTCGTAATTTCTTTATTTCAAAAGATATTGAAAAACGGTTTATACAAAAGTTGTAGGAATTTTAGAGGAGAATATGAGCAGTTTGCCATGAAAACAATTAAACATCTAATAAAAAATTTATACGAAAAAAATATGGTTATCTTCCTTATTTTAAATAGAACAACCGGTATATTATGTGATTTTTGGATTCTCTAGAAAATTCTAAACCTTTTTCATATAGGGTGTTACATGTGCAATGGACAATTGAAAATCAGTAAAATGTCTTATAGCTTATTCTATTAAATAGGCTGAAATGCAAAAAATGTCAACAATGGGACACGTGAACAGAAAATAATAGTGAACAAAAAATACTAGTATTATTGTGAAAAAGCGTGGGTTGCTTGATATACAAAAAATATGGCACAGAGCACCCCACGATTTTTCACAATAATACTAGTATTTTTTGTTCACTATCATTTTCTGTTTCTATTAAGAATTCTTAGATTAAAAACATTCAGGAATACTCAAGTGGCAATACATCTGTGATAGATAAACGAATTGTAATTAAATACCAAAAAAAAGAAACATTTATTTGCATAGCAAAAACATCTAACATTTAGTAATCCATTAACGTCATCTACGATTCGAAAATACCTCCTTCAGCGGCTAAACACATATGCATGCGCTCTATAAAGTTCTCTGACGTGTTGTGTAGCATATCATGATTGACAGCTCTAAAAGACTCTTGTATCCTCTCTTTCATTTCATTTGGACTTACACAAGGCGTAGCATTCACGAAATTGTCGATGAATCCCCACAGAAAGTAATCCAGTGGGCTGAGGTCCGGGGACCTAGGAGGCCAGAGAATCGGTCCGTCGTCTTCCCTATTTTCATACCATGGATTTCCCCTGTTTCCTATCCATTTCGATCCATGACGTTCAGTCAAGAAAAAAGTGACATCACGTGTGCTATGCGGCGGGGCCCCGTCATGTTGGAACCACATATTTCTTCTAACTTGAAGGTTTACATTTTCTAATAATGTCGGCAACGATTCTCTTAAGAAGTTTAAATATTTGTTACCAGTTAAAGTACCCTCGAAAAATATGGGCCAACAACAGAGTTATCTATAATTCCACCCCATACGTTCACTGACCATCTTCCTTGTTTCATAATTTCCCCTCTCCAATTAGGATTTTGTTGACTGTAGTACCTTATATTATGTC
The DNA here is from genome assembly GCA_014170235.1 of Listronotus bonariensis. Classification (NCBI taxonomy): domain Eukaryota; kingdom Metazoa; phylum Arthropoda; class Insecta; order Coleoptera; family Curculionidae; genus Listronotus; species Listronotus bonariensis. The sequence goes on from JACEGR010001293.1 coordinate 138,473, forward strand.
GGTTCATAGTACGATCACTTTTAAACGTAGATTCATCGGTAAATAACACGTTTTTAAAAAGTCATGGTTTTGGGTGGGGTGCTCTGTGCCTTTTTTTTGTATATCAAGCAACCCACGCTTTTTCACAATAATACTAGTATTTTTTGTTCACTATCATTTTCTGTTCACGTGTCCTATTGTTAACATTTTTTGCATTTCAGCCTATTTAATAGAATAAGCTATAAGACATTTTACTGATTTTCAATTGTCCATTGCTCCGAAACTTTTAACTTTAGACATGTAACACCCTATATGAAAAAGGTTTAGAATTTTCTAGAGAATCCAAAAATCACATAATATACCGGGTGTTCCATTTAAAATAAGGAAGATAACCATATTTTTTCGTATAAATTTTTTATTAGATATTCAATTGTTTTCATGGTAAACTGCTCATATTCTCCTCTAAAATTCCTACAACTTTTGTATAAACCGTTTTTCAATATCTTTTGAAATAAAGAAATTACGAGGGTGTTTACCCTTCGTTGGACAACCCTGTACAATTTATACTTTTGTAGAAAACGTAACACGCAAAACAGCTAGAAAAACATAGTGCAGAATAAATTTGCGTATTTAGTAAGACAAATATTTTGACATATTGAAATTAGGGCACCAGCTTATTGAAAAAATAAATCATTTTTTCGAGTGGAAGTGCTTGTCTCCATAAGACTTACGGTGGGCCAGATTTATCTTACGTATTTCGTTTGGTTAAAACATATATCCTAAATGTCAATTTTGATATTTTTTACGTGAATCTTATAAAACACAACAAATTATAGCACTTGTACTGGAATTAGCGATAGATACGTATATTTTTTAAATTTAATTTAACCTAAAAATTAAAATAATTGAATTTATTAACTACACTTAAGTAACTAAAAAAAATCTAAAACCTTAGTATACTGAGCCCAATTTTATTAAGTATTTTTTTATAAACAACCTTAATCAAAAATGTCCAATATAAAAAAATTCTTTGTAAATCTTATTACCTAACTAACCTACCTGTAAGAGAAGACTTAAAATAAAGTGCATGTACATATTTTTAAAACGTAAAAATGGGTTAAGATAAACATTAACAACCCACATTTTTTTTGTAATGTGTTTATTTTAAATAATTTTAGGAATCTGTAAAAACATTATTTGGGTAACTTTTAAGAGCCGTGCATTTATGGTTTCAGATTTCACTTTCAACGTTTCGGTTTTGAGATACCATCACTAACTTTTGTTTTTGTTATGGCGGTCATTTAGGAACATTTTGTTTTAATGATGTACAACACTTTATAGGAATTTTTAGTTTTGATGTCAAACATCGTTAAAATTAGTTTTTTTTTCGAGTTGGCTTTGTCTGGGAAAATTATAAACTATAGAAACAATTCTTATTCAATGTGTGAAAGTCAATGCCAGTTTATTTTTTACTTTTAAAAACCTATGGATTTTTTCATGTGCGCATCGATACTTTAAAATATTTAATTTGCTGCCGTAACATTATTTATCTTTTATAAAGGATTAAAAATTGAAATTTTTAGTTCATGTTAATAAAGCATTTACACATAAACTAAGAGGGAGCCTATGTTGAATCGACAAACATAATTATTAAATACAACCCTATTTAAGCAAAAAGTTGCTTTTCTCGAAAACGCTTCACTTTATCAATATTGGACAGGAGTACCTTTTTTAGATAAGAGTTTAAGCTATACAAAAATGCTGTTATTATTCGTTTACTACACAGGACGTAAAAATAATTAGTACAATTGTTTAAGAGTCTGTCCGCCGGAAGGACACCATTTTGGGGAGTACCCACTAGTGTTTATCATATTAATATTTTTTTAATATACCCAGTACTATAAATTTCTTTTGGGAAAAACAAATTTTCAGGGGCGTCTTTAAGGGCCCATAACTCTGTAAAAAGGGGATTTAGGATTTTTTTTATAGAAACTTGTCACATTATTTTCATGTTTTCTATATGAATTTGAGAGAGTGCCCACATATTCTTGGACACCGTGTATACAATATATCATTTTAAAAACACAAAAGTGTTTTTACCCCTTTAGGAAGTTTTTAATTTGTAATAACAATTTCATTGGTTTCTTTTAATATTTAATATTAAAAAGCATTGAAATGCTACTAGTTTGCCAATTTAAACAATTTTGTTTTTGAATAATATTTAAGTTACTAATGGCAAACATTTAATTTGAAAGACAGGGTGGTAATTCGTTTTATACCCTAGAACAGCCCAAATGCGTTTTTAACCTATAAACAGTGTAAATAAAAACAAATACTGCAATAAAAGAAAGATTTTTATGTCTCTCTGGGCTGTTTAAGACATAAAACTGATCAAGTTCTTTACAAAATAGTTTTTATTTAAATTTTTAATGAGATACATACTTTTAAGCTAATGTTGTTTACACACTGACAGTGGCCTTTTTGTCGAATATGTAAGTGCATGTGTTTAAATTTTTTGTAAAAATGTGTAAAAATACATTTTTACTTATACGGAGATACTCTCAAAGTAAATAAACCTTTTAGAAATCTCTAATAAAATTAAAGTATTGTAGAAAAAGTAATAAAAGCGTTGACGTTTAAATATTAAATTTAGTAAGCGGGCATGGAAAATGTAAAAAACCTAATATTATTTATTAAATTTAATAAAATGTACTCCAAAAACATTGTAAATTCTTGGTAATAGAGAGAGCACATGAGCGGCGGAGGTGCGTCATTTTGTAAGAGCTTCAATTTTGCCAGCGCATGCTCTATACCATAGCTTCTACCTAAGCTATGGTATACTATAAAGTTTAACTTATAGTGGCTTTGTTTTGACAGTTTCAACCCTTTGGCAGACAAATATTTCTGTGTGATCCCTTGGTTATTATATTTGCCGTCAGAATGCTTTAAACTTTTCCGTACAACCACGATAACATCAGTTTTGGTATTAAGATATGTAGATAATAATGGCCCATTTGCCGAGGTCACTAAAAAAGTAATATGAGTAATATGGCTTTTAAATTGGATATATACGTTTTGCTAGGTAAAAAGCAATTTTTTTTGTTTTTTTTAAAAAATGCATATCTGTGGCTTTTGTATGTATCCAGGGTTTTTTTCGATGTTTAGTACAGGGATCTCGAAAACCGTTGCAGCTACTGAGACGGTTAAATTGAAAAATAATTGTAGTTTTTAGAGCTAAGTTCAAATCACTTTTTGATTTATCCAAAAAATCATGGCCTTCTAGATAATTTGAAAAAGGTTTTTTGTTTTTTTTTATAGCTCTCAAATATTTGAAAAAGAAAAAAGTGAAAATAAAAAACCTGTAGATAATTTTCTTCTTAATAAAAAGGCACTGACTAAACAACCGCCGGCGGTTTTGCTTAATTATAAGAAGAAAACCGTCGTCCAGCGGTTTTTATATCTACGGATATGAAAACCGCTGTCCGGCGGTTTTGCTTATAAAAACTAATAAATACCGTCAAAAAATAGTTAAAGTTAATCCAACCTTAATAATTATTTATTCTGCGTGTAATAAGGGTTTAGCTTTTTGTAGGTTTTACTGTTTAATATCGTAGCTTAGTTAATAGCACCCTTTTAAAAAACAATTTGGAGTAGTATAGCGGGATGGGGACAGGCAAATAAAACCACTATTATATTTATCCTAACGTTTCGTGGCTGGATTGTCACTTTATCGAGGGCCTATATATAAAAAAACACATTACAAAACTATTTCGTCACATGGACCTAATAATTTACAACATTGAAGAACACTGTCAAACAGGAAAGGATAGAAATAACTTATCAGGACGTCATAGACAGCATTAAAGTCATCAATTAGATATATAATATAACCTAAAATTTTTAAAAAGTGGAAAATTATTTGTCTAAAAATTAAATTATAAACAATAAAAAATTAAAATTAAAAAAATGTAAAAAAATTGTAAAAAAATATAAAAAGAAAAAAAAGTGTTTATGAATCCATTATCCTGTAACTTTTTTTTCTTTCAGTGTAAATAAAAACAAATACTGCAATAAAAAGAAACATTTTTATGTCTTTCTGGGCTGTTTAAGAACATAAAACTAGAAATGAAAACTGATCAAGTTCTTTACAAAATAGTTTTATTTAAATTTCTAATAAGATACATAATTTTTAAGCAAATGTTGTTTACACACTGATAGTGGCCTTTTTAAATTATGGAGAATTATACAGAGTGGTAAAAAAACATTTATAATTTTTTTTAAATAAAACACCCTGCATATTAGCCCATTTTTAAATTAGAGAAACAAAGAGTTAGTTTCATCAGCGATCCTTATACCAAAAATGTGAGGTTTTTAAAATATTTAGGATTTTAAAAAAAATGTTGACAAAAACAAAATTTTAATATATATGTGTGTTATAACCTTTATTAAAAATTAAACAGAGTGTCCAGAAACTAATATTTATAATAAGTTACCTTAAAGTGGATATTAGTCGCTAATTTTAAATGAAACACATATTATTGTATTTTTAGAATTTAGGAACAAAAATAGAGTTTTTAAGCAATTATGTCAAAAATGTATCGTTTATCAGAAATTTGTGGTCTTGAGTAATTTATGACAAGACAAAATCTAATTTTTCGACTTAGGGCAATATTTTTAGTTTAAATGGAATCCTTGGTATATTTCCTAAAAGAATCTTGTATTTCTATATACTTTTAAAAAAATTGTAACCTTTTTTTATATGTTTTAATATAGAGCATGTCTCTGGAATTTCTTACCAAATGGGAAACTTTTTAATTATGAACGAAATAATGTGCCTGTTCATAAAAAGTCCTGCTTGATGAGAAAATACATTTCCATAAAAAGAGCTTTTACCAAATTATTATAGAGGATATTTTCTAACTACGGCACATAGCTTTAAAGGGTGATTTGTTATGATATTTTTTACTTTTAGAAAAAGTAAAGTAATCCTAACTTTTATTATATTGTGCAAGGACAGAATAATTCTTCAGAGTATATAAAAGTTTTAATTTTCTTAAAATGTTTAATAATTTTTGTTATTCTATTTTGGAAAAAAGCCAAATAATATTTTGTTTAAACGGAATCCCAGAAAACAAACAAAGCATAAAATATTGTTCAGTCATCTTATGACATTATAGAGATACATTTTTCTCTCAATAATAATTGCTGTGGTGCACACTGTATGTCACTGACTTTTTATGTATTTTTTCCTATTAAGCAACTTAAAATATACCTTTTAGTGTAGTACATTTTTTTGAATCTGGCTTCGTATTTAAGATATAAAAAACATACTTTAAAAAAATAATAAACTCAGAAAGAAGCAACTCTGGATATGTAATTATAAGAACTTTTCTTCATAAAAGGACATAAGAAATTATCCTTTAAAGTTTGGTACCGTAGTTAGGAAATATCTAACCTTTATTTTAATTTGAAAACAATTCATTCTAAGCCACCCTGTACATCCAACATTTAAATATTTTTGGAATCATATTTTCTCATCACGCAGGACTTTTTATAAAGAAACACTTTTTTACGTAAAGGTAATAACTAAAAGGTTTCCCATGTGGTAGGAACTTCCTGTAGAACTGTTCTAAAAACCTAAACTGCTAAAACTAATTAAGGCTAAAAGTGCAATAAAAAAATGTATCCTTAAATGTTTTGGCCTTGATTATATAGTTAAGATCGTCTTAAATATACTTATATTGTCACAATTTTTCTAGGCTATGATGTGGACCACCCTGTAGATTCTTTGTGGGTCAGCAAACTTTAAAAATTTATTTTATCTGTTAGATATGTATTTTTAACCAAATACTTAAAATTCTGATCTTCTATCTATGTTTTTAAAAAATGTATTTAAAGCAAAGTAATATAATGTGCTTTTTAAATTATCCAGTGACGTCACTTTGGAAAGCCCTAAATCTAAAATATTACTAATGACCACCACAATTTTTATAAAAATATTACCAGTAGGGATGGGGCTTTAACATAATACAATCTTAAATAATATCACCGATGCCGGTTTTTAATGCAAATGGTGCGGAGTCGCATAATAAAATGTTAAAAAATGTTTGTTTGTTTTTTTTTATTTAGGCTGTAGAATTGGTCAATATAATTTAATTATAAGTTTAAAAAAATTTATAATTTTAAATAAGAAATCTCTTACAAGCATGCATAGGATGCTAGAATAAGAGAAAAGTGACTTTATATATGTGCACAATTTAAGAAATACAAAAATATTGGCAACAAGCATAACTAAACTATCTTCACTAAAGCTGCACTAAATTAAAATGTTTTTATAGGACTATTATGTTTTTGTAAGAATACCCAAAAATGTATATGTTAAACGACATGTTATTAGCATTACATTACCAAATTGACCCGTGCTTCCAGAATGATATATTTAATAAATTAGTAAGAAAGAATTTACATGTATTTTAAAAATGTTTTTGCCTTCCATACATATTTTGTAAGAATTGCTTTTATTGTGCAACAAAGTCTTTAAACAGTTAAAAAAAAAAACAAAAAAAATCCATTAACGCCATATTGTCAACCTGACCTCTTAACACAACCTCTTATGCCAATCATTTGGCATTTACCATCAACAGGTTCACTACAAGACCGAGTAGATTTTATTATTTATTTGATTTCTTAAGATTATTTTTTTTAAGTTGAATTGGTTTGTTTACGGTATTAGAATCATCATGTTCGGGAACGATCCCCGTTCCAATTTTAAATTTACAGGCGATTTTTTTAACATCGGCCGTTTTGGAAACAATCCGCTGCGGTTAATGTAAAATATATAGGGTATTTTTGCTATGTGATGTGCTTATAAACGCATTTACGTAATGATGATGTATTGATGTACGCTTCTTAAATAACGAATTTAATAGTAAATATCACCTAATTAAAGTTTATTAGGTGTACAACACTTTAAAAGCCAATTATATATTGTTTCTTTACTACTAAGCCCTAGCACCTAATAGTTGCAATTCGTAAAAATTATTTAGGCACAATCAGAAATGCGTTCAGTGAATTATGGATTATTGTCCGGAAAACAAACATTTGCATTGCAAACAAATTTTTTTTATATAATTTGTCCAAACACCAAGTTAATTATGGAAAAGTGTTTGATTTCCATAAATATAAATATATGTTTTAATCCTTGTTTTTACAGATTTTACTTTGGGACCCGTTCATAAAATAACTTTTTGTGTATACAGTGCATTTCTTTCATGTCCCTCCCCACCTTAACTTTTTGCATGGATTGCAATTTAAAAAAGTAAAATGTTAGAATTTAAAATTAATGCATAAATACTATATTTAGAAGTAAAATTACCAGATGAAAATTTTTAAGATGACTGCTGTGCGCCATATTGGAAAAAAAAGGTAAACGGAAAGGGGTTCTTGTGGCATATTATTTTAAAGCTCCCGACGAGTACTATAACTCTAAAATAAAAAGTCAATACCTTCAACTAAAACAAAATCGCGACACATTTAAAATAACCTAAATATGTACCTGAATCAGATGGCCATATTTCCGAAACTAATAAACTTAGATATACTTAATATGGTAGAATTACTTATTGTGGTGTTTTTCTAAAGCTCCTCAAAAACCTTTCTAATGGTGATACTTCTAATTATACACAGAGTGAAAATAAGAGTATCTATTTTTTAAATAAACTGTATATTGTATTACCATTAAAATGATCTTTTAAGAACTTTAGGAAAATACCACATTTGGTACATCTTACTTTATTAGTTTTGGATATATGGTCACCCAAATCCGGTATTTGTGTAATTTTTAAGGTACCGCCATTTTGTATGAGATAAAGTTATTAACTTTATATTATAGGGTTATTAAGTACTCTTTAGTAGCTTTAAAATGATCTGTCACAAGACCCCCTCTCCATTTAATTTTTTCTCATCTTGAAATTTTCATCTGTCAATTTCAGCATATAAAGAATTTTCCATTTTTAGCGCTCTATCTTTAAATGAAAATAAAACAAAATATAAAAATGATATTGCAATGGCTAAATTTTTATTTTAAAGCATATTTAATGACATTAGGTTTTAAAAATTATATTAGCCAAATAACCGCCGCGGTTTCGCTGAGTCATTCAAATGACATTCTGACACAAATTTTCCCAATCTCACCAATGGTGCGAGTTATGTTGGCCTTTAGGGCGTTTTCGGTTTGTCTGCATATACTTAAGATTTGATGAATTCCTACAAGAAGAAATCCAACAAAGGTAAATCCTAGGACCTAGGTGAAAAAACCATAAATTAAACGCAGTGCACGGAACGTTTGGCGAAGAGAACGCTAATTTTGGTAATTAGTTTTACGAAAGACAATTATAGTTTAGTGAAAATATAATTGTCTTTGAATTGTCTTTGGTTAGTTCTGGTTAGTTCAATCGTGTAGCCTTCCATAGTAAAATGTCACTACTGACTGAGTACTCCGCCAAAATTTAAGGGCTGTATCATTCTTGCCTTGATCATGCGCTGTTGTCAAACATCGAGCGGTAAAAATGGAAAACCTTTTACTATTTATGCAGCAATTTTTATTTTATATATTATTTGTTTTCTGGAAGATTACGTTTAAACCAAATAATATTTGGCTTTTCTTTAAAATAAAAAGTTTATTAAATATTTTAAAAATATAAAAACTTTTATATACTATGAAGAACTATTTTGTCCTTGCACAATATATTAAACGTTAAAATTACTTTAAAAGCAATAAATAACATAGTTTATATAAAATCACTTACAATACCGAAAAGGTTTCAAACTCTAAGCACAGGATCATAACCTTGTAATTATTGGATTAAAGTAATTTTGACTTTTTTAATTTTGAATTTTTTAGAGTTTGAAACCTGCTCTGTATTGTATGTTATTTTATATTAAATATTTTAATAATTTTTTTTTAAGTAATCCTAATTTTTATTATATTATGCAAGGACTGAATAGTTCTTTATATTATATAAAAGTTTTAATTTTCTTAAAATGTTCTGGAAAAAAGCCAAATAATATTTTGTTTAAACAGCGATTTCATATCCCAAAATTTTACTGTTAAATTGTTCCGTTTAAAAAATAAAAGTAAAGGGGGACAATAAAAAAATTACTGTATAATTTTAAATATTATGAATTATAACAAATTTTTGGAGTATATTGTGTAGTTTACACTAATCAATTTTTTTAACTATATTTACTGGACAAATAAAGATACATTTAACAAAATTTATTTTTGATTTTAAGCCACATACATCAATAAAAAGCTTAAAAAAGGTCTTTTAAAATTTTATAACGCAACTTTGGTTTCCATATAAAAAAATGCATGTCGCAGTTTAAAAACAAAGTACTACATTAAATATCGGAATTTACCTTTCCATTAAAACGATAATTATCGGCAAGTTTTCTATTTGATTTTTTTTTCTATTTTAAATATTAACTAAGTAAGCTACAGAGAAAAAGGAAAATATATTTTTTTAAATACATATGAAGCCATATTTTTTTGAACAAAACAAAAAGTGATTTAAGCCAAGCTCTAAAAACTAAATTATTTTCCTATTTAACCATCTCCGTAGCTGCAGCTGTACAATGTATGAAAAAGTTCTTTTTAAATGATAAAATCTTTTTTTTGCTTTTCAAATTTTATTTTCCTTATCCTTAAAATTTTAAATTTTTTGCACCTCTCTGGAAGTAATCTTGCCGGCGCCCATAAGTGCAACAATAATTATTTCATATTTATATTTTATTTAAATTTTTACGTTTAAAGTTATCACTTCTTTTGAAATTTTTATATTTCTTTTTTTTATTTATTAATATTATTTTTTTAATCTGGATTTTGACCTTATAGTAGGAAAGCCCACCATGCTAAATGGGGATTTACTCGAGCGTCAAAAAGACTTATTGAGTTGCAAGGCTTAAATATTAAGAAGAAAAAAAGTTATATAATGTATACATTTTTATCGGTGGGAAAAGCGACTATAGATTTTTAAATATGTCAAAAAAAAATTGGTACCATTTCGGCTTGTGAAAATTATTCGAATCGTATCGGATTATTAAGTTTTCATTATTCTTTAATTATTTTCTTTAAAATAAAAAAATCGCCAAGCTTGAAACTGTCAAAATGACTATTTCTTGTAGCCCTCTGTTTCCTTTACGTCACTCTTGAAATTGACAGATTAGTGAAATATACACTGTTTAGCATGTAATTAACTTACCCTATTTTAATTTGACCTGCTCGACAATTTTTAATGGATATGTTTTTGTTTTTTATGATCGGCCCTGTATACGGAGTTTATATTTGGTGAAGCTAATTAACCGGGTACAAGGTTTTATTTGGTATATTAATCTGCCGTGCAGTACCTAGTAAATCTCAAAATCCCCTCTTGGGCTCCCCTACCATTATAAGTAAGTATTAGTATAACTCGATATTTTCTTATTGTTATGTCTACCATTTTTCTATTGACCCCCTTATTTATCTTGTGTTTTTTTTGTGACATATCGCCAACGTAGTTTTATATTTTATTTGTTTTATTAATAAAAAATATAATTTTAAATAGGAAAATACATATGAATAAAAATACAATTAGTGTCATCTATATAACGCGACATTGGTTAAATTTACGTAAAGCTATTATTCAGCAATTATTACTTTAAGATGATAAGAAAACTTTAGTGGAAATCCCATAAGCGCTAGAATTAGTTTAACTCAACTAATAATTACTGCTCCAAATTATAGATAACTTGTTTTCAAAGATTATTCAGAATATTTGACAAGAATGTACTCAACAATTTTCATACTGCGTTAACTTTATAATTCAAATAATATTATATAAATTTTGGAAACTGTTGCGAGCAATTAATAAATCACTTAGCATTTTTAAATGTTTCCCTTCGTTCGTGTTTTAAACGGATTAAAAAATAACTTTAAAAAATTAAATTATTGCACGCAGTGCAAATATTACATTTAGGCGTAAAATGTATAGGTACAAATTTAAAGATGTTGGGCGCTATTTGAAAAAAAATATAAAGGGGGATAGAAAAGTCTTGTGGCACATTATTTTAAAGCTTCTGACTAGTTCTTTATAAATCTTAAATAAAAAATTATTACTTTTACCTGAATATTATAATATCATTAAAGTTATCTTTAAAAATGTTTTTAGAAAATACCACATTAAGTATAGCTTATTTTATTAGTTTTTTAAACATGACCATTTAAATAAAGTATTTAGGTAATTTTTTAAAGTACCTTTTTAATGTAAAAGGAAAAGGTAGGTACTAATTTAATATTTGTAGTTATAAAGTACTTCTTAAGAGCTTTAAAATAATTTGCTACAAGACCTTTTCCATTTAGTTTTTTTTTTTCAAGATTTGCCAGGCAACCAGAATTGAAGTTTTTTCTGCAAATTTTACTTTAAAATATAGTATGTATGCACCAATGAATTTTTTAAATGAACTTGTTCAAAAAACAAGAGTAATGAACTGAGTATAGAATCAATGGATTTTATCACACAGATTATTTATTTCGTTCCGATTCTTTTTACCGTTTTCGCGTTATTACTTTTATACTATTTTAAAAAAAATTACCTACACTAACAATCAACCAGCAAACACCAAATTTAGTAAAAGTATTGGATGGAAAATGTTTCTAATTGTGCAATTGGAAGACTAGCATAAAATAATGTAATGTTATTATCAGGTCCCCTATACACCCTGTATAGGCTACTTTATTTGACATATCTTGATCATACCAATTTTATGTTTTTTAAATTTTATGGTTTTGCATTTGTTTTTATTATTTTAAAACGGTTTAAAATACATTCTATCCGAAATGTTGGTAACCATTTGACAAAAAAAATACTAATATTGTAGTATTATTTGGATAAGATATATTGTAGTATTAGAATATGGATAAGTTTGTATAAGAATGTCTTTGCCCAAAATTTATAGTTTTTGAAGAATTAAGAATTTTATATTTATCCATTCTAACAATGCTTTAAGTACGGCTAAGTTTGGCCTTTAGTTGGCCTTAACAACAAAATGTGTCGTCACAGCCAACTACCTCATATCTACCAGTGCTTAAATGCATTGTTAGAAAAGATAAGTATTAAATCGGTAATATTTCGAAAACTATGAATTTTGGAATAAATATCCTTTACAAACTTACCCTTATTTTTAATACCTAATAGAATAAGGTAATAAAAGATAAGAGTTTCCATTTGAAAAAATGACTTTTCAGGTTTTTGTCGTTATAATTTTTAAGGATTATTTTTGACCACTCTGTATTTATTAATAGGAAAAATATCGATACAGTCTACTAAAAAAACTTTCTCTACAAGGAACTCAACCGCCACTTATATTAAAGGCTTATTTTTGGAAGACAATTATGGTCATTTAATGGCTTGCAAACGTCATTTTTGACATAAAGTTTAAAATAATTCAAAAACGGTTGGACTTGGTTATAGAATATTATACATGAATTATGTTAAGAGTTTTACGCAAAGTCTTAAAAATTAATAATATATAGGGTGTTCTATTTAAAAGAGGAAAGTTGACATTAACTTTCTGTATAACCGGAAGTGGTAGAGCTGTCAAAATATTTTAGTTGTATGTCCCCCTCTGACTTTATAATGTTACCAAATTATCAAAATTTTTTAAAGGGTACTTTTCGAAAAATCGTTCGCGGCAGTTCCCGGTGGGACACCCTCTATGTTTGACACCTATGTTTTTTTATGTACGTACAGGGTTATTGATTAGATTTTGACCACCCCTGTAACTTTTTAATTTTTAAGCTACGGACCTCATTTTTTTACCAACCTATAGGAAACGAAACGTATTATTTAGAAAAACAAGAAAATAATATACAGAGTGTCACAACAAATTTGGACATATCAATGTTACTTTTTTTTAATGGAACACCATATATATTTGTAGAAAGTTAAAGAGCACTTAGAGAGATCTTTTTAAAAATATATAACATGATGTATTTGTCTTTCATAGTTTTCGAGCTGTCAGAGTATGAAATATTAAATATTATTATTCACTTAGATTTAAAATAGGAGGCTTTTCGAAATTATTTTTCAACTCTCTATAGTTTAACAAATTATAGACTAAATCTCTAAGTCAGGAGTATACCTTCAATATGTAAGTTTGCCCTGAATCTCATTTATTGTTGTATTTATTAATGGAATAATTCGTTTTTCTCACTCCTAGTTGGCGCTGGAAACAAAAAGATGTTACAAGACGTCAACTTACATATTATTTTATTTAATTAGTGACAGCTAATTAAAATGCCTTTCACAGTAGAAGAAAAACGGGATAATTACGAAATATTTATAAAAACTAATTACAATAAACGTCAAGCGCAGTTACAATATGCTAGGCGATATGAAGAAGAAAGAATTATTCCTAGTTTGAATACTTTTCGTAATGTTTATAAACAGGTAAGGGAAACACTATTATTTAAGAGAAATTTTGAATTGTGCTACATATTCAAGGTAAGTTATTTTGGGTCTCTTTTTTCTTTATTTAAAACTCCTGATTTTTAGAAAATCCGTGCAATTCCATATCCAAGGCTGCACTAGAACTAGAAAAAGTTATTATACAATACAGAATACATTAGCCAAATATAAATTTCACCCCTACAAAATTTTACCAGTCCAGTATTTAACAGTTGAGCATAAAAGAAACCGATTAGATTTTGCTCGGAATATGATGAATATTTTAGAACAAGATGGTCTTTTATTAAACAAAATTGTTTGGAGTGACGAATCAGTGTTTTCAACGGTTTTAAAATTTTATAGACAAAATAGTCATGTTTGGGCTCAAGAAAACCCTCGTGCTATTAGTCAAGTTAAACGTTCTGGTCGTTCATCCGTAAATGTGTGGTGTGGAATTTTATTTAAAAGAATAATAGGACCCATATTTTTTAATGGTTCTTTAAACGGAGACCGAAACTTGGATTTAGTCCAAGATGTTGTTCAAAATTTGCCAGACAATAATGAAGTTTTGTGGCAACAAGATGGTGCTCCTTACCATAATATCGGTCTTGTAACTCGTTTCCTAAATGACAGATTTCCCATCTGGCTTGAAAGATTTGGCAGTATAAGATGGCCCGCTAATAGCCCTGATTTGACAGTTATGGACTCACTTCTGTGGGGTTACCTCAAAGGAAAATTGGACCAGATAGCACCCGAGGAAATGACACGTAAAAACATCCGACGTTGTATAACAGAAGAGATTGCGGCACTAAACACTAATAACCAAGGTCACATATTGACTGCAAAGGAGAGACAAAAACGCATCTATTTAATATGTATCGAAGTGGATGGAGGCCATGTAGAACATGTAGCAGTTTTACATTATTATATTTATTTTTTATTTTCATATTAGTATGTAGTAGTTAATAGTAGATTAATAATACCTAGATAATACATAGTTGTTTAAACACTCTTGTAATAATTATTGTGTCATTATTTGTAATTTTAAACTCTGATAGCTTGAAAAATATGAAAGATAAATACATCATGTTATATATTTTTTAAAAGGTCTCTTTAAGGGTTCTTTATCTTTTTACAAATATACAGGGTGTTCTGTTAAATAAATATTAACATTGATTTGTCCACATTTTTTGGGACACTATTTTTTATTTTTTCTAAAAGATACGTTTAATTTGGTAAAAATTCAGGTGCGTAGCTTTAAAAATAAAAGAGTTACGGGGGTGGTCAAAATCTAGTCAATAACCCTGTACACCGATTACTTCGTCAATAGTGGACCGATTTTATTTTTTTTTTTAATTCGAAAAAGTGCACTTGTGCGGTGGTCCCATTTTTTTTATCTTTGGACAATCCACTAAGGCTGAAAGCCTAAATACTAACTTACCGTGGGTGTCTTAAGCAGGGTAAGGGAAGTTTGTTAACACGGGACTTAAAAATTTGTCGAATTTGGGGCACATACAAAGTGCATAAATTGGAAGGAGAAAAATATTTTTGGCTCGGAAAAGAAATCCAAGCTTTATTGAAGCCGCGGTGGCTATAGATACAATGTGTTTATGCCAGTTAAGGTTATTCTCAAATGTGATGCCCACAAGATTAAATGTGTCCCCGCTCTGCAAAACCTGGCCACTCTTAAGCAAAGGATGAGTGTTTGATGATTTTTTCCGCGACAAGGCACACGATTGTTTGGGATGCATTAAATTGAACGAGATTTTTGGCGCCCCAATCCAATATCAAATTGAGATCCTGTGAAAGAGATATCTGCATCGCCCTGAGTTTGCTTTCCAAGTCGGGTTGAGAGATTGGTTGGGAACCTGAAAAGTGGAGTGAAGGGTACTATCGTCAGCATAACTATGAATGGGATTGGTTGTGGAAGAAAGAAGGTCGTTGATGTGAAGAAGAAACAAAGTTGGTGCTAGTACTGAACCCTGAGGCACTCCAGCATTAATTTCGTGAAAGCTTGAAGAGTGGCCATCAACAATGACTGATATACGTCGATTAGAAAGATAACTGGAGAGCCAAGAGCAGAGTTCAGTTGGAAGACCGTAGGAGGGAAGTTTATTAAGAAGTGCGTCATGTCAGACTTGGTCGAAAGCTTTAGATATATCAAGAGCAACGATCAGGGTCTCACCTAGAAACTCAAGATACTTGTTCCAGTTGTGTGAAACGAAGGAAAGAAGATCTGCTGTAGATCTCTTGTGACGAAATCCGTATTGCCTGTCATGTAAAATTTATGTTTTTCTAAGTACTTAAGAATTTGCGAGTTAATGGATTTCTCCATTACTTTACAAAGCATTGAGAGGCGTGAAATGGGTCTATAGTTGAATGAAAGAGATTTAGATCCTTTCTTGGGAATAGGCTGGACACGTGCACCTCTCCAGCTGTCTGAAAATATACCCGTGTCATAAGAAATTCGAAAGACCCTGGTTAAAATAGGTGCAAGTTCGGAAGCACAGGATTCATTTACCTCAGGATGTACAGAGTAAGATACAGTAACCAAGCCATGATCTGAGCGACCTAGAGAAGCAGTAACAGATGCTTCATAAAGTTCAGGGTTAGAAGTAAGAAAAAGATCTAAGGGGTTTGAGCTATCAAATGGCACTCTAGGAAAGTAGGTAGGAGTCATAATAAGGTTGGTAAGAGAATTACTGATTGCGAAGATTTCGGCTGCTCTGCCTTGAGGGTCAGTTTTTGAAGAGCCTAGCTAATCCTTATTATGGACATTGAAATCGCCAAGCACGATTACTTCGGCCATTGGAAACTGGGAAATGATACTGTGTTGCGATCATTTTGACAATGCTCACCACATTTAAGCTTTTCAAACCGAACTCTAACCTAAGGTATACATTTCTGCTTATAAAACAAAAATTTTAGTTAATCAAAAATAATTTCATATAAAACCTATTTCAATTTAAAAATCCCTTACGAATTAATCGCCCAGTATAGCAAAAATTTTTATCTTAACCACGCGACAAGCTTGAGTAAGGGAGATTAGTAATTCAACAAGGACGACCATCTCTTTCCCGCGTCTTAGAAAAAGACAGCACTACTCTCAAGTACCTACATCGACAAACTTTATTCTTGTCAACCATAAATAGTTTGTAAAAATCGATAAACGAAGACAGCTGACTGAGTGTGTTTGAGGTTAGTGCGTAAATTGCAGAAATAATTAATGAATTTTCGTTGAATTTCGACCCGGAAAAGTGGAAAACAGTGCTAAAATTTTACCATTTGTTGTTTGTGAAAAGTGTTAAGTTGAAGACAGTCTGTCATGTTTTACCATATGATGAGATTGACCAATGAAATTACATTTTTAATTTCATGGAGGGGAACCGCTAGGAAATTTTTGAGAATGATACTTCCGGCAGGTTGTCTTTTCCAACCACCTGTCAAGGTAAGAGCAAAACCTGAGTTTATTTTGAATTTCTCTTTGATTTCTGCCTTTCTTCTAATTTTTATTTATTATGCATTGATTTATGTCTGAGGATAGGCATTAAACCCTTAGGATTGTTTTAAATGAAAATTTAGACTTCATTAGGTGAAATTTGTTCAAAGGAAAGGTGTCTGTAATTATTCTTAACCTATAACGGCCATTTTGTAAAGGTGAGGTCACGTTTTTTTAGTTAGTCGGATATGTATACTTATTAATTGCATATTCCAGGTTTTATTTGGAAATGTGTGACCACTAACCCATTTAAACTTAGTGGGGCTCTTATGTTCTAGTGACTTTTTATTTTACCTACCAAAAACATAGAATCTCACACGTGAGGAGATAATTTAGTTGTTTTGGGGTAAGATTAGCTATTTTTCTGGGCAGAGAGCTCATATAATAAATTGGACACCTTGATATGGTCTTTGGTTATTTATTTTAAAAGGGGACACCCAAATTGCACAAATTCACCTCTACCTTTTGAATACTACATTGCTCGTGTAGTTTTTCAAATTACCTTACCTTAATTTTATCTTTGTTTTTTTCTTTGAAAAGAAAACGCAAACAATCTTTACCTTATCGATGCTCGTAGGAGATTGTTTTATTTTTTTGCTCGCAGAATAGCCTTGACAAGTGATTGGTAGAGCCATTTTACTTTATTTTTGCAATTGATGTAAAAAGAAAGTGTATTTTATTTGCAGGAAGCTGCTTAAAATTGCAAATTTCCCTGTTTTCGGTTTTTCTTTAAAAAAATTGAAAACTGGTTATTCTCTCCCTTTTATATTTGTATTTTTTTATTTCAATATGAGGAATTGAGGTAAAACTCTTTCCTGTAAAATTCTTTCATAACACCCATTTTAAGGAATTACCTGTATATATTTTTCTTCTGATGTAAAATTAATTTTTAATAAATGTAAACACCTAATTTAATTTTATGGTTACTAAAGCGCTTTCCTGAATATTTAAAATGTTTAACTATGTTTTTATTTTGCCCATTTTAAGCATTGAGCGTATGTAAAGGTAGCATTTCTCATTTATCTCTTTATCAAGACTTTTCAGTGTACAAAGTTGATCTGTAAATTAAAATTAATTTCTTTGTTGTATTTTAGAAAGTAATTAAATCATTAACCTTGATTATTATCTCAGCCAATTAAGTAAGTAAAATTCTCATGTAACTTCTCACTAAATAGTTATTGAAAAGTGTCAACCTTTACCTAGGCTCAAAGTATTTAAATAGACTTTTGGTGACATTGTAACTGCCTTGTACTGTTTTTTTTTCATGCTTTTTGAAATATCACGTGGGGCCATCGAGGAGTGGTGACGTCATCAACTTCCCCCAGTTACTATTGAGGACGACCGTCCCAGCCTTACAGCAACTTTTAGCATCGCCGCTTGAATAAAGGACAGAAGGTATATTCACCTTTAAATGTGGATATTGTCACCAAAAGGGTTCAAAAGAAAAATTATTTATTAATTTTTTCAATTTCAATCTAATCCGAGTTTAAATCAATCTCAATTTAAATAATTTTTCGCATTTCAATTTTTCATTCTGGTTCACAAAATTTCATTAAACTGATTTGTTAAACTTAAACTCATTAAACTGATTGTTAAACTTTTATATATTTTTTTATTATATGAGAATATTGTAAATTAAATCAAATTTGTAAAAAAAAACTCTGTAAATATTGTACAATAGATTGATTTTGTTGAACTTTTCAACTTTTATTTTGCACCTGCTACCTGTTAGAATTTAAGGTCTTTTTCAGAGAACTATAATCAAAGTACCAGCTGATGCCCGAACCATTTACACGCCCTGAGTAATTTTCTATCTTTGCAGAAGGGGGCAAAGGAAAAACTCCTCTTCAAAATACTTTCTTTTTTGTTCACTTCACAAATTAGTGACAGGAAATAACAAAGTTAGTAACAACTGTCGATCTTTGTTGAAAGAAAGTCAAAGAATTCGACATAGGAATTGTCAGATGGAGATCGGTACAAACAACAGATAAATTTAGTAGAAGACCTAAGGGAAAGTTTGAGCCAAAGGACATCGGGCCTACCCGATTCAAGATTAGAAACTCGAGCACAAGCCAGATCGTTGCGAACGAGAGCACACACGCCCCCATGTGGGCGAATAGAAGAAATAAGTTCGTAGCCTGGGAAAAGAAGGTGGCTGGTTGAAGTTTCAGAACTTATTTGTGTCTCCGTTAGAAACAGTATGTGGGGCTTAGATGACTCAAGGTGATGGTGAACGGAGTTTATATTGGTGTTAAGCCCACATATATTTGCAAAGAAAATTAAACCTTTTTATGAAGCCCCCCGGATGTTTTACTCCCGGGTGTGCCGCCATCATTTTTACATAATTTTAGGGTAAAAGGAAAAAAAAAGAAAAGAAAAAAGAAGGAAAAAGGAAAACTGACTCACTTACCCAGAACCCGAAACGTCCGTTAGGACTTCACGGGTCCTTTAAAGGGTGAGTGGGGTGGTACCTCCTCAGGCAAGGAAAGCTCCTCTACCACCTACCAGGTGGAAACTCAGTCAGTATGGCAAAATAGCCTCTAGTAGATACGTATATGCTACCTATGCTGGATGTTTGAACAATGAAGGTAGTAATGGCAAAATATTTTTATTTGTCATAGGGTTGTCATTTAACTGATAGTTATTTTTTTACTCTGTAATTGCGTGTATTTTATTTTTGTATAAACATTTATACCTATTAGGAGAAGATTGCCGTTTTGTGCAAAAAATTTATGTACTAGTACAGTTTTTTTAGTAGATGGTCACTGATTAAATGTTAATAAATAAATACTAAAGAGAGTAAAATAAATATAAAAAAAATCAGACTTTAAAAGATAAATAAAACTCACTTAAAATTTAAAAATAATAAATAAAAGAAAATTAGATAACTGAACTCATGTAATAACATATGATATATAAATATAAAAATCTATTGTATATTTGGTTAATTACATTAAGTGGTTTAGCAGAATGTTATTACCCGACTTCATTTTTTATTTTTTTTTATTTGTTATTTTTAAATTTCTAGTGAGTTTTGAGACTTTTTAAAGTTAGTTTATTATTATTATTTTTTAAATTTATTTCTTTTTATCATCTAAGCTTTGGAACCCAAAAGGTCTATATGACGCCCGAGTAAATCCCCATTTAGCATCGTAAACTTCCATACTATTATTAAGGCCTTTTGGCACTTCGTGAAATGTCCAAAGATAAAAAAATTTGCGCCATATAATTGTCAAGCCTATATCATGATTCAGAAAATACATATCTTATGTTTTTCCAACCGCTATTATAATAGGGTTCCGTTAGGGTTTAACCTCGGAATATTATTACTTTAAATAAATTAGCACAAAACCTGCTGGAATGAATTATTTATGACGTAGGTGTATACTAAAAAGTTTATTCATTAAAATTTGTTGCTTTTGAATTTAAATATACCGAATGGCTTATTAAGTTTAAAACATACTGAAACTTTTTATTTGTAAAAAAATACATTAACGTTGTTGTTTGGTTCCAAACTATATAAGCAATTGACAGTTTTGTGAAAAATACAAAAATATAAAGGTTATGTAAAAAAAATAACCACTACATGGTGGGGAGCGTAGTGTAGGGGCTAATGTACCAACCTCTCACCGCAGAGACCCGGGATCGAATCTCGGTTTTCTTACACCGGGTTACCTCACAAATGGTAATGGCAAAGCCTCTCTGTGGTATTTTGCCAACTCTAGGTAGTGGTAATTTAAAAATAACGAACGTGGTGGTACTACTGCCTTATCTAAAGGGTGCTGTAAAATGCAAGTTTTAGTGCTTGAATAACGTTGAAGGAACAGATGGGTTTAACATCCAATAACCCGGCACTAACAATACTCTGAAATTTAAGCTTAAGTCTTCGTAAGATGTCACAAAGGTAAAAAAACTACATAAGAGTAAAAAACCATTATTTAAAAAAGATAGTACCCAATGCTAAATAAAAATACTATTTGGAATTAAAAATTATGCCAAGTGCCAATACTTTTTAAAGTCCCCATAAAATATTTACACTTTTAAAAGTTAGTTTTAAAATGTGAAAACATTTTAAAAATTTAAAAATTATACTTAACTAACACAAAATACCAAAAAAGTGTAAGAAAGCAGAAAAATAGGTAATGTAATAAGCAATTTAAATATTTAAATTATGAAAACAGTAGCGCCAGAAAAAGAAAACTGTTTTTAATTTTTTTAAAATGCCCATTTAATTTGTCCTTTTGTAACACCCATCCTGAGACACACTGTATACCTGTAATCCAATTTTTTTTAAAATGTTTTTAAACTTTTTAAAATATTTTAAAGTTCTTTAAAAGTTTAGTTTTAATAAAAAATATATTTTTAACAAAAGTAACATAATGTAGATACGAGTACAATGAAATATGTCAATATTTTGTGTTTTTAATTTTTTTCAACTAAGGTATATATTTTTTATTTTTAATTTTCTTTTGAAACTTATTAAAAAATAGTTAAAATAAGTTTTTATCAAACTTTTTAATAAAAAGAAATATATAAAAATGGCGGTTAAAAATGTTCTTTTTTTTTAGGTTACTTTTTATAATTGCTGCTGAAGAATTAGTGATAAAGAATACAGTATATTTGGAAAAGAAGAAAGTTTTATTTTTCAAATTCTAGCATAATCAAACCATTTTTGTAAAAGATACAAATTTTAAACCGAGAAAACAGTCTCTTAAACTTCTCTCACAAAATTTTGAGGTATGGTAAAAATGGATATTAAATAAGTTGAGTTTTTGTATTTTTTATCCTTTTTATTCAGCATTTTTAAATAAAATGCATTGTTTACCTAGAAATCGAAAAAAACAACTTTTAACCTAATAACCCCACCCCCTTCACACCACTACGGATTATTTTGCTTCAGAATATTTTTCCTTACAATTACCATACCTTTTAACAAGAGTATATTAATAGTTTGCTGCAATCAGGTATTTCGCCTATACTATAGTAACAAAAATCCAAAAAAGTTTTTAATTATTGTTCAACTCACCCAATACTGTAATGGAACTGGAAACGACCATGGATAACAACCATGCCAAACCTATTCTAAGAACCACTGTTCTTGTTGTAGTACTATGTCGTGTTTTCAGTGGATTTCTAATTCCGAGGTATCTTCCAAGACTAATAAAACACATGTGCATTATTGATGCTGAACACGCCAGAACATCACATGTGACATAGACGTTACACCATATTAAACCAAAGGGCCATTCGCCTAGAAAAGAAAAAGAAATTAATTAAAAGTGCAAAAAGAAACACCACGAGCTATGGTGTTTTTTGTGTTAATACCATTCACAACATTTTAAAGACATTTGAATAACTATCTTCATCTGACTCTCCTATTTATATTGTCATTTCAAATCCGGTTTAAACTACCTTACTAAATACGGTTTATTTACTTTTTTAATATTATTCCAAAAAAACTATACAGACTTTACGGAAAACGGGACATTAATTTTTTTAAAATTTTGTAACATAGGTGGTGGCTTGTGATCTAGCGATCTAAAATTTTTTTAATGATGCACTTAAACCAAAAAGTAGCACCATCTGTGATATTTTAAATGGAACACCCTGCATAAAACCCAAAATAAAGATTTTTAATAAATATTTTTAAAAAATTAAACTTTTTGGGATCTTCTACCAGCTGTTTTATTACATATAAACGTCATAATTTGTGTCGGAGTTTGTAAAGTTTCTAGTAAAGTTGCAAATTTCTGCAAAATAAAGAGTATATGTTATTAAAGATTTAACTAGCCACGCCAGCGTAGTGAATCTGTAATATTATACGGGGTGTTTCATTACAAACTTTTACGCGGTTGATTTTTTTTAAATTTATTTTTGTTGACGGGGTGTTTTCTAATTGCGGTTAGAAAATTTAAGTGTGTATTTCTTAGCCAATTTTACAAAAAAGTTTATAGTATATAGTGTCCTTAAATGGATCTTTTTCAAGATACAGGTTTTTAAACTTTTCAAAAAACTGTAAAATTTTAAAAACACTTTTTAAAATATAATTTGTTAAATTTAAGGGTAATAAATTAAATATTTGTTGTTGTTACATAATTGCTCAGAGGGAATTATACCACTTAATTTTTAAATGAAAAAATTGCCCCAATGTTTCTTGTATGGACCGAAAAACTATGCAATTTAACGAAATATATATCTTTTTTCCTGGAAAACTCGACCGGCTACGTAAAAATATCAGAACACACAAAAGTAGTATTTTTAGATGTTTTATCTAAGAAAAAAATAAAAAACTGTAAAAAAGTCAGTGGCGCACATTTGTTTGTTAATAATATTAGCTAAGATGCCCCCCCGTTAAGGGTTAAATTAATCTCGTATTTTTATCAAGATCGGATGAGGAATATTTTAGATATCATTACAAAAAAGAAAACTGATTTTATTTTAAAGTTTAACACCCTATAGCTTATAAAGTACGCATTTGCAAACCTATGTTTATATGATTTTTTTTAAATAAAAATACTTTTTTAATTTCTTACCGCAATTCGGAAACACCCTGTCTCTAATGTGATATAAGCTAATAAATAATAATTGTTGCGTTAAAATTTGCCGAAAACCGCACTAAAATATTTTTTATAAATTTTAAGAAAATAAAGTTTAAAATTTTACCTAAAATTTAAAATATTTCGTTCAAATGTCCAGCAGTTTAGTATTTCCATTTTTGCTAAATTAACAATGAAAAACCCTACTCCAATACGTTAAGATCTAGAGCTGTATTCAAGTAGTTTTTGCTAATTAACTGCTTAGAAATCCTAGTCCAATTGGTCGGACGAATTCGAGTAGGGTTTCTGGTATTTAACTGCATAGAAATCCTAGTCCAGTTGGTCGGACGACTTTGAGTAGGGTTACTAGTATATAACTGCATAGAAGTCCTAGTCCAGTTGGTCGGACAAATTCGAGTAGGGTTTCTGGTATTTAACTGCGTAGAAATCCTAGTCCAGTTGGTCGGACGAAATCGAGTAGGGTCTCTGGTATTTAACTGCATAGAAATTCTAGTCCAGTTGGTCAAATGAATTCCAGTAGGGTTTCTGGTATTTAACTGCATAGAAATCCTAGTCCAGTTGGTCGGACGAATTTGAGTAGGGTTTCTGATATTTAACTGCATATAAATCCTAGTCCATTTGGTCGGACGAATTCGAGTAGGGTTTGTGGTATTTAACCGCATAGAAATCCTAGTCCAGTTGGTCGGACAAATTCGAGTAGGGTTTCTGGTATTTAACTGCTTAGAAATCCTAGTCCAGTTGGTCGGACGAATTCGAGTAGGGTTTCTGGTATTTAACTGCATAGACATCCTAGTCCAGTTGGTCGGACAAATTCGAGTAGGGTTTTTATTTACGCCGCCGGGACACAGTAGTACGCAAGTAGTCTACTAGGAACCTTCGGAGGATGCCAACCACTCGTGCTGGCGAATGGTCAAGAAAACAAAATTTTCGACGGCCAAATAGCCCAAAAACTTAGGTTTAGCAGAAAATGGCCGCGAAAGCCTTACACACACAGTATATTCCATAATTTTTTTTTATTTTTAATAAATATTGTTTGTGAGTATTACCTAGAGTAGCGATAATTTTATATTGTATAATAAAATTACGTATGATTTACCGGTAGAAATAAGGAAAATCATAAAAATATGTTTTTTTTTCATAAAAATCTTTAATACTGATATCTTTTGGTTTTTCAGAACTATAAAAGACAGATTTACTTAATTAAGGAAACTAATACTAAGTAGCACTTTACATTTTCGAGGCGGCAAATACAACTGAAAAACTTAAAAAGAGCCGCTACCAAAGTACACAACAAATACATTAGGCTCGGAATAAAATACATGTAACATGGTATTTTGTAAACTTTTACGACTGTTTTTACGAATTACACAATGAATAAAAGCTTTACAAAGTTTAAATTTTTAGTGGCATGTAGAAGTGTTATTATTTACATACAGTATGTCCACGGATGAACTTAGGACAAATGACATTCAAAATTTAGATGTTTTAAAACAAGATTTGCGATAAATTTTTTTTTGTTTTGTACATGGGCTCCAAAAACTATCAAAATGTGAAAATTGACCAAGACAAAACTATCTTTATTTTTAATAATTTGGCAAAATGTAAATTAAAAAAGGTTTTTAGAATTGAATGAGGATCCAGTATCTTAAATTTCACATAAATTAAATCAAATTTTTTTGTTATAGTTTTTAAAATTAAGTTTTTCACCTTTTTACGTTATTAAAAATACAAGGGATCAAACTAATTAAATGTAAAATAAAATCTCAAGTCAGCAAGCATGGCTACTTGGAGTAACTCCAACTACTCTTAGTCCCATATATGAATCTACTAGGATCAAAACCCCTAAATCCACTTTAGCAAAATGTCCAGGAAACCGGAAAAACATTTCAACTAACTCTTAAATTAAAATATAGGATGACATGTGATTTTTAGGATTTCTTATAATCATTTATTCAGTAATTTAATGTAAAAATAAAAAGATTTTATAAACCGAAAGTTACAATTTAAAAAATAAAATTGGATTTAGTGGAGTTTGCTACCAAATCATTGATTTAGTGGAGTATGGAAATGTCTAAAATGCATTTAGTGGATTTTGATACAGACCAAATTTTATTTTTCAAATAGAATACTAGGTAGGTACGTAAAAAGAAGAAAATTTCAAACTTTATTTTTGGCACATTAACAATATTTGAACAAAACTTTAACATTGCTTATAAAAATGTGTAGGTAACAAAATAAACGACCTAGGCATCAAGCTGAATATGATATTAAAAAGTTAATTCAACAATAAAAAAAACATAAACTAAACTAATAAATCTGGAACATCTTCCATTCTTTCACAAAGCTCTATATTTTCAGCTTTATCTTTCTGCACCTCATCTCCTTCATTTCCGTCATTGGTTTTCTACTAAATATTTTTCCAAAACATTCTTGTAATATTCTAAAACTGTCAGATCTTTCCAAGCGGTTCCAAAATGTTTGGTCAAAAGCTTAACTTTTAAAACTACAGTAACCGGACTTACTTACTAGGTATTCATTATCCATTTATAGTAGCCAAAGTATAGTGGATAAACAAGCTTTAACAAGGTTTAGTCACTGACGCACGGCTGACACGCTGACATATCCGAATTCTGTATTTTGATTGGCTAAGGATTTAGAGGCATTTGAAAATTAACACGGTCGGATTTAAAGGAGTTTGAAACTGAGGTAATATTTTGATGCCATTTTTAATACATATTTAGAGGGATTTGTTACTAAATAAATATGGTGAACGGTAAGGAATTGTTTGACATATATTAGGGTGTATTTTACTCATTTTTGTTCAAAAGTGGATTTAGGGGATTTTGATCCTAGAGGATTCATATTTTAACTAGATTTTTTATTTAACCAAAGTAAAAATTTCAATGTGTAAATTGTTTTCGGTTGTCTTTAGTGTTGTAATACCGTACTTTAAATAATAGTTTAAAAAAGTTTTATGTAATAATTTTCTTATTTTATCTGTATATATTAATTAAAAAAAAAAAAAATGTGATTTTCTTTTTACAATCGTGTATTGTCGAAAATAATAGCATGTATTGCCAAATGATGCAATATTTGGAAAACAGGTTGCTTACCTATTTAATTTTATTGTGATATTTGTATCCTAATATTATTTTTAATACATTTAATTAAATGATGTATTTTATTGTAATGACGTTTTAAATTTAATTTTCAATTTTTTAACTTCATAACATCCCGATCATAGTGACGTAACTTTTATTAGTAAAAAGTTTAGGTGTTGGAAACACATTTTCTTATAAATATTGTATTTTTATACCTGCAATGTTCTGTAATGTTCAAATATTTTATACTATAAAAAAACATTATTTAGCTTGAAAAAGGTCCAAAATCAGGACCTAAACGTCGCAGAATATATAAAGCATATGTTATTTTGCCGTCCTCATTCTCACTGCCTTCTTTTCCATAACAACAAACTTCAAAATATTTATACATAATTATGTTATAAGGGTTTAAAGAAAAATTGTTTAATATTATAAACAGACTGTCCACAGATGGGGTTAACAAGAAGATAACAAATGGACTAAAAATTTTATTAAAAAACAGTAATTGTTTATACAAATTTATGCTTGTGAAAAAATAAGATTTACAAAAAGAAAATGTTGATTTTGTATACAAGCCTCACAAAAACTTCAAAACCATGATTTTTCTCTAAGAGTAAACTACCTTTATTTTACACTTTTAAGAAAAACATTATTTAAAAAATTTATTAAGAATAGAATTTTGAAGTTTATAAAACTTACAGGGGTATCAAAAATTTCAAAAATCTGATTTTTAGGTTATCAAATACCTGCGTTCTCCAAATTCCTACACAACACAATTTTTCAGCTGTGAACAAATCGGCTGCTCCATGCCAAAACACAGTAACCAACAAAAAAACAAAAATTGGTTTTTTCGCATATAGGTACATACTGTGTCTTGCCGCATCTTTAGAGCCGGCTTATATCTTATTTACTTTGCTGGTTTTGGAGATATGACATGCTCAAAACACAGTATCTACACTGTTTTTACCTTTTTCCTATTTCAAAACACAGCATATGCTTTATTCGGTTTCAAAACACAGTATGTACCAGATACTGTGTTTTAATATTTACAAGGTTAAATATTTGGTTCGGCAAATACACAGTGTCTAACAGATACTGTGTTTTGGGTGGTTTCAATAGTGTAAATTATATGTCCTGTCAATCTTGTTAGTATCTAACGGCTTGATGTTAAACGAGTTCTAAAGTCGATATTGAGAGTTATTAAGTGTGTAATAACGTGTTAAAAATGACATCTCGTGGAAGAGCTTTAGTAGCCATGTGTGTTCAACAGAGGTAAGTATTTTTTCTTAAAATAAATAAATTAGGTATCATAGTTTTATTGCATATCAATAACCCTACTTTTTATGGAATAATTCATCGCCGTGGTTAACGTTTTGTTAAGTGGGCGGGTAATAGTGCTCTATCAGTCAAGTGGTGCGTATGCGAAAATGTGACATTAGAAGATAGTGTGAAAATTAAAAATTTAAAATTTATAAAAAAATATGTAATGAATAACATTTGGTAAAAAATAACGCGTATATCAAGGTCCGTGGGTTTTTCTACGATCTAAAAATATATGTTTCTACGGAAACGGAAATAAAGTAAATATTTTAATTTAATGTTTCTTAATGTTTTTATGTTGCGTTAATAAAAATTGGTTAAATATAAAATTTAAATAGTTTTTTTTAAAGAAAAAAACGGGAGATTAAGTCATTAATGTCATGTCGTATGTCATGTTTAAATTTTTGGAAGCCATATATCGTCTGTTACTATTAATGTAATTGTTTTACTGGCTAACAAAAAAATGATGTCGAAATGTTGTAAGTTTGTAACATTTCTTTATTTTTTTTTAGTGATCCAGAAGATGAAGTAGATGATAATGGGGCTGAAGATTGCATCAGTATAACCAATTTTAGTGATGACAGCATTGCCGATCCGGATTTTGAAATTAATGATCGCACTAATAAACACACGACTTCTAGCCTTAACAGTTCATCGGATTCTGATTCTGCGAAAGAAATAAATTCGAACACAATGCAAGAAAATCTACTAGGTGATGGTATAACGGCTACAACAGCTGCTGCTACTGCTATTGCTGTAGAAGGTTTTCAGCCTCCATCTAAAAGGCGGCGGAAGCAAGAGGTAAAATATAAACGTTTAACTAAAGAAGAAAAAGTGTTACGCGATAAAAGTAAACATCCCATAAAACCACCGTGCTTGTAAAACTGTAAAAAAAATGTAGTTCCACGTTTACCGAAGAAGAACGCTTTGGGATTTGGGAGGGATATTGGAACTTGGAATATTTTTTGCGACGCAAATGGTTGGCAAAACATATCCAGATAGAACAAGTAAAAAGAAGAACCGTTGTAGCTAATAATAAAGGCTTTGCAAAAAACGACAGTGGCAAGTTTTTTTACCCAAAGAAAATAGAAGTGTATGTGTATGTCGCAAGTTTTCGTTAAATACATTGGGCTACTCCAACGACTCTGTCATTACGGAATTATGTGCTAGCATGAAAAAAGAACCTATGTTGTCTGCTGTGAAGGAGAATAGAGGGACTACTGGTAATGTTGCAAGAAAGCTGGAACGAAATCTCATTGTAAATCATATTAATAGTTACAAGCCATGTGTCACTCACTATCGACGCCACAATGCACCGAACATAAAATATTTACCAAGGGAATTAACAATACAATCTATGTTTAATGATTTTAATAGTAAACATCCCGGATTTTGTAAGATTGAACTCTATAGACAAACTTTAAAATCTATGCATATTTCCTTGCGTATGCCAAAATCGGACGTTTGTGTAGACTGTAAAACTTACAAAATATCACAAACAAATGATAATAATATTCAACCAGCTTTTGCAAATGAGGAAGAATGGAATATTCATAAAACAAAGGCTTCCAAGGCTACTAACAAATATCATCAGGATAGTCTTATTCCAGATAATGAAAACGTAAGAATATATTCCATGGATTTGCAAAAAGTTATTTTAATTCCCAATATGCCCGCCGTAAAAGATAGTCATTTTATAAGCCGCCTTGTAGCATTTAATTTGACATTTTGTACTCTAAAACCGAAGTCTCCATACAAAAGTTATTGCTCAATGTGGCACGAGGGTGTGGGGGACGTGACGGTCATAATATTGTCGATGCTATGTTTAGAGTTTTTCAGGAAGAACGAGATGTAAAAGAGTTCATTATTTGGACGGATAATTGTACAGGCCAAAATAAAAATTGGATTCTGTACACATCCCTAATTTATTTGGTAAATCAAGACACTGGACCAGATCATGTAACTTTGCGTTATCTTACAAAGGGGCACACGCATATGAGTGCCGATGGCCTTCATGGTAATATTGAACGAAAAATTGCAAAGATTCGCGATATATATGATTATAGTGATCTTAAGGCAGCAGTTAGCTTTTCAAGAAAAGGCGTTCATGTTTTAGATGTCACTGTTTTCCATAAGTGGGAGAAAAAAAAGAGACAAGCCCGAAAAAATAGCAAAACAGATGATCCTTTAAACAGTTTTTTGCTCACTAATGTAGTTGAGGTAAGATTTAAAAAAGGATCAAAATGTCTAGAATATAAAACTGATTTTGATCAACCGCTATATATTTCGCTAAATTTCTTACAAAAAAAAATTAGTGTTGAAAATATGCCTGAAGTTTTGCCGAAACGTGGAGTATTGCAATCAAAAAAGATACAATAATTAAAGTTCTGGGGCCTTTAATGCCTCAAAATAGATTGGTATTTTGGAATAATCTCACTGCAAGCGATTCAGCTCCGGACTTAGTTGAAAACAATGATACTTTAAATATACAAGACATTATTTAGTATTGCTTCGGTTTAAAAAGTAATAAGTAGGTATTGCGTTTTTTTCTTTAAACGACGTTTTTTTAATTTAACTTTGGTTTCTGAGTAAATTATTTTAAGTTACATTATTAGGAATACAAATTAAGAATTTAAAAAATTTGTAAAATTCAATAAATAAGCTTCTTGTTCTATTTTTTGTTTTAATTTGGTATCAGGTGTTGCAGATGCTGTGTTTAATAATAACATTAAGTTTTGCATTGTCCACGTCAAAACCAAGTATGTGCCAAATCAAGGGTTAAAACTAAAAATAAGTTAATTTAAAAAATTAGAATAAAAAACATATAAAAGACTATTAACAAAAAAATATTTGGAATATTTTAAATAGCTCTCAAAGGCAAAGCGAAAACACTAAAACTGCTTTTACGGCAAATTATTGTTTTTTCACATACTGTGTTTTGGCATGGAGCAGCCGAAATGTGATTAAGGTGTTTTTGCCAAATTATGAAATTCAATAAAATTTTGTATTACTGTCTTTATCGATTAGTTACATTATTTTAAATTAACTTTTTAATGACATTTAACATTAAAATAAAAAAATAAAGGTAGTTTACTCTTAGAAAAAAATCCTCTCTTTTAAGTTTTTGCACCTTGTATACAAAATTAACATTTTCCCTTCGTGTATCCTTTTTTGTAGAAGCAAAACTTTAAGTTTTTTTTTGAAAAATAAAATTTTTGGTTCATTTATCCTTTTATGAACTTCATCCAAGGACAGTCTGTAGAGTAATCAGTATGCCTTACGAACTTTGACTTTAAAGTAATGCGTAGTTACGGCACAAGCTGACAATGAGTTTGTACTCGTAAAAATGTATGGCGTAAACTTTTATTTAACTAGTGTTTTGCTCCCTTCGCCCTTTGATTTTTAGACGGCAAACAAAGAAAAGTGAGTTGAGCGGGTCATGAGTAAGTGTAGGTTTTCATTAGGGGATGGCGCCATATATAGTGTGACATTTTTTATGGGCTTATAATCCACACATGCCCCATATCTGGTTCTTCTCCTCTATAATAATAAGCCAATTTACCAAAAATGGTTTACATAAAGTTTTATAAGGAGCTATTATAAAGTAATAGTAACAAAAAATTCTCTACCGTACGATATAAATCAAACAGAATATTTTTGGGTGTGCAGTTCGGGAAAGATTGAGAACTTTATAATTAATAAACTCTATATTTGCGGTTTAATAGTTTCCTCAGAAGGGTAAAAGATTTTGGTCTAAAAGCTGGCGCCAAGTTTTGAGTAGGTATTTAAGGCAGCCTGGCAACTTATCACATACTTGTCCTATTATACCCCAACATAAAACTGCAGACGTGGCTGCTGAGTAGCGGGTCTAAAGCAAGAATTTTTTTTTATATTATTTTTTTTCCAAAAATACCGGGTGTTTTCTAACTACGGTACGAAACTTAAGGAGATGCTTTCTAATTTCTTAATATAAAAAAGTTCCTATAAATTATATTTTATATATACAGGGTGTCTCACCCTGACTATGCAAATGCGTGTAAAATTTTTGTGCTTTCTTTAAATTAAGCAAATAAAAGTAAAGCTTTTGTCCTTTGTTTTTGTATCGTGTTTAGTTTAGGAGAAAAAAATTACTTAATTGCATTATTTTTAGACCATAAAAAAGCATTGCGGGATCTCTTTCTTTTAAAAATTTGGTTTTATAATTTCTTATTGCCAATAATGTAACCAATATAATACTTTTAAATGAGGTTTATATTTATACAGTTTTTACTAAAATAAGTGTTTTTAAAATGTTTTGGTTTCTGTTTTGAAAATGTTAAAACCCTGTATCTCCAAGATCGCACGTTTAGGGCATATGTCTCTGAACACCCTGTATAGGGTTGCCATCTCTCTCGGTTACTATTGAAGTACGTAAATAAATAGCAAGCCAAAACCTTGTAAGGAATTTTTGTTCCAAATTATAATAAAAACAATTTTGAAAGTGGGGACTTTTTTTTCTGGTCTTCAATTTTTTACTAAGAAAGTGGGCTTTTAAGGCGCCCCCATGTGTGTAGAAAAACAGTATAAGAATATGTTCTTAAACGTGGGCTCTTTTTTACCTCTTCAAAATTTGCACTCCTCCCGGTCATTCCAAATAAAAAGGTGGCGACCCTAACCCTCCATAATTTTAATATTTATTCTGATTCAGCAATTAACAATTTAACTTTATAGTCCCTTGTATTTTCTTCGTATCTGCTTTTGGTTTCAAGAAAGAATTTTAAAGCTAATTTATTTCTTCTAAAAAGTACACATAGAAAATATAATAAAATAGCAAAATAAACATAAAACAATTATTTGCCTTAAAATAATTAGTCGTTGTGTATTTTATCGAAAATTATCATTGTCCCTATTTTATAAAGTCAAAAGTAAATTATTTACTTTTGGTTATTATTTTATGCTGTTTGGGGCTATTTTTTAGAATTACTTAGTGGATTTTTTTTTCTGAAAACAAAGGCAAATACGAAGAAAATACAAGACACTAAAAAGTTGCACCTTTTATTGCTGAATTTGGCAAATGTATAAAAGCCTCAAAAAAGTCAGTATCGCATTTTTTTTTAAATTATATTGGCTGTAGTACCCACTGAGAGGCCACTGGACCCAATAATCTTAATTTAGGTAGAACTTTACAAGCGCCTTACTACATTAAATAAAAATACCAAATTTTATCCAAATCGATTAAAGCGTTTTAAGGATATTTAAAAACACATATTTTTCTTAAAAACTTTAACGCCCTGTATCTCAGAATGGAAGCAAGTCCGGACATATGTTTATTAGAACTTTTTTATATAAAAAGAGCAGAAGAAAGCACCCCTTAAGTTTCATACCGTTGTTAGAAAACACCGTGTATTGTTTAAAAACAAATAATTAATTTTAAAAAATGTCGCCGACCCGCTACTCGGCAGCCAGGTCTGCAGTTTCGTGTTGGTGTATAATAGGACAAGCATGTGACAAGTTGCCAGCCTGCCTCAAATACCTACTCAAAAATTATTGCCAACTTCCTGCTATTTGAAGTTCTTTCAACATAAATAAAAGTGTTGACATGAGACTTACCTAAAATAGGGTAAAGGCGTATTTGCACAAAAATAGGTTATTAATATTACATTAATGTGTCATAAAAAGTTAACATAGAGAGTTCATATTAGGAAAGACCAATTTCATAACTCATGCTAAACATGGTCATGTAAGTTTTTTATTATTAATAATTGGAATAAAAGAGCTTTAGGTCATCTGTCGACCGCACAGCCAATATTTCTTTCCTTTAAGTTATTATTAAATTAACTTTTATATGGTTTTTATAAAAGTGTGTCCTTTTCATTTGACAAAACACCAAATTTTACAGACATACCCATTATCACAAGTAAATAAAAAGGTACATGTTTTTATATCGCAGTTGTTAAAAATTAAAAAAATTCTGGTAATATTTTTAGATCTCCCCTTTAGTAAAAACAGTTTTCCCAAATTGGCGTCTAATTGGAAAGTTTTACAAGCGATCAAAATTATATTACTTGGAGAATTTTATTTTAAAAACAGCTTTTACCTGAGCAATACATTTTTTTAAATTTTCTTTAGGCGGCGGGTTATGTGGCATTTTATACTTAAAAAAACTAATCATATTTTTAATAAAAAGATTTGTGTAAAAATATACAGGCTGTTTTAAAAGGTAAAAATAACCTATCACAAATTCCTTAGGTCAAAACATGACGTCTAACCGAACTTACCTTAGTCCTAAAGTGGATGATTTTAAAGATACAGAAAATCAAACTTTAATTTAGATTTGGTTTTTTACAAATAATTTTGTTATTATTTGGTATATTTTTTAAAAATTTGACTAAAGGGGGTTTCGTGGTATAAGAATTCAACAACCGCTTTAGTTTTTATGGTAAAATGTAGAGAGCGCCACCTGTGGCTAATTAATTAAATGCATTTAAATACCGGCCAAACCGAGTATTCGAATACAGAAGAATACCGAAATGTGGTTAGCAGTATTCGAATACCGAAATTGTCATTATTGAAGGTAAATTTTGAAATGCCGTGAACAAAAATACGAAAAAAAACTCAGGTGGGGACCTCTTTTTTTGCTCTTTAAACTGTTTAAGTAGTCGTCCGAATCCGGGTGTTAATAAATACTGAGTATTTGAATACTTTTTTCTTCTAAGTATTTAACTATTCGGTATTCGAATACTTTTTCCGATATTCGTATTCTTATTTAAATACCAATTTGCAGTATTCGACCAAACTGTGCCCACTACTTTTACTTTAAAAATGAAAGCAGTTTTTAATTTATCACCCCAGAACACAATCCGTGGCCAAAATTTGTATACCAAAACCAACTATTAGCAAAATTATTTATACTAAAACTGACTGGAACTTTTTATTCACTTGTAAAGTAAACATCAATAGTAAAAACGCCACAAACGTCATACAAATAAGGACGGCAATCAACTATTTCTGTCTAAACGCGTCGTCGTTTAAATAGTGTGCAAGCCACAAAAAGGGAAATAATTTACAGTAAGACAGAACTAATGACTACGTGGCTTTTTTACTATTGATATTTACTGTTTACTCTATCTCCGAAATCATCCAATTTTGGACTAACGTCCGGTTAGACCGTCATATTTTGACCTTATAGTACGAGATCCCAATGCAAAATCACTACGTTCATAATGATTGCTTGCACACGTTTTACATACGTTTAGGAATAGAAGAATATATTGACAACAGGGTACCAGTCGAAAATTGGCCAAAAGTTATTTTAATTAAATTAATACAACCTAATTTTTAGAACAAAATTTCGTTTATTTGTTTTTTAAATAAAATATAATCCACATTTTAGCAATCTATGTAAAGAATTCCAAAATCCATGGCTGCCTAGGAAAAAATCTCTGCAGGTACTGGCAGCGAGGTACAAAGTAATATTTATTTTGGTGCATGTATAACGTACAGGCATGTTTCTTATATCAAATAAAAGATATATATTTTTTTAAATATGATGATATACGGCTGTCTAAATAGCCGCACAATGGGGTGCAAGCTGTTAAAAACACGAAGTATCCACGATATAGTGAGAGTTGGCGCGCAATGCCAATTTTTAAACAAAAAAGTTATTCTTTAAAAAATGTTTGCTTGTAAAAATATGATTTGTGAAAAGAAAATGTTGATTTTGTATACAGGTTGCATCTCCTAAAAAGTGGCGTTGCGCGCCAACTCTTACTTTATCTCAGATACTTTGTGTTTTTGACAGCTGGCTTACCTATTTTGCGGCCATTTTTTCATATGCAGGCGTATATCATCATATTTAAAAAAATATATATCTTTTTGTCAATATATTCTCCTGTTTATCAACGTATGTAAAAATTTAAATTTAATTTGGTACATTATGAATTAGTAATTTTGCAGTGGGATCTAAGACTCTTAGGAATTTATGGTAGGTTATTTCTGCCTTGTATAAACTCGTATTCCAAAAGTTGCCATTTGCATCATTATACATATTATTATATATTGGCGTATATTGTGGGGTGATATTTTTAAGGTGCTGCCACAAAATACAGTGTGTTCCCGGATGGACCTAAGTATACCTGTATTTTTTTAATTTTTAATATTTAAAAAATATATTTTTAAAAAAATGTTTGCTTTGTTTAAAGTGCTAAAAGCCTTAATAAAATTACCCTATGATATGCAGGGTTCTTAAAAATTGCAAAAATATTATTTGAAAAACTAAAAAAAATGGAAAATATGTTTTTTTTTAATAGTTATATTAAAAATAAAAAGCATTAAAAAGAATTTAAAAAAGTTTTGTACATTTTTTTATGCCTTAAGTTCACTTAAAAAATTAAGTAGAAACTAAAATAAATGTTTTTGTTTTATATATAATTCATTTTACTTTCTATATGCAGACAGAAGAAAGTTAAGTCAAATTTTATATAACTAGTAAGCAAAAAGGTAATGATTTATTTAAATAAAAAGTTAAAATTTCTATTACGCGTGAACTAACCTCTATAACATACAGTGTATATTCTACGGCTATTTTTACTATAGCTTTTAGCATTTCAGACACACCAAAAAATTTTATTAGAAAAGCTTTCTTTTAAAATATAAAAATATTTTTACAGGTATAGTTAAGTCCATCCGTAGACACACAGTCATAAACCCAGACAAGCAAGCACTATATAATAATTACCTATTTATAAAGTTACTGTCATATTTAAAATTATTTATTTTGCTGAAAGTATGGTGAAGTTACCTCAATTATTGTTTTTTAAGGTTTTGACATTTTGTTGTTTAGTTTTTTGTGTTAGATATAACTACCAAAAAAGGTACCTACAAGATAAGCACTCAAATAATGTTTACTGATTGGTTGCCGCTGGAACAAGCCTCCAAAGAGGTGGAGCATCGCATCAACATAGACGGGGGATGGTTTGAAATTTATTGTACTTACCGTACTTACCCGGGTTTTAAAATATTTGTTTCTTATTAACAATTTTTAGTATTGTGGTTTTGTGTTGGTATTATAAGGTAGAAATTTAATTTAGTATTTTGATTTTGTATCGCATTTAAAAATAACTAAGGTAAGTAGGTATGTATGTAACTAAATAATAAATGAAATCAATAAATCAGTTTTTCTTTCAAGTTTAAAGGTAGGTTTCACGCTCATACCATTTGCGCAAATTTATTTGTGCATACCAAGTTGTGCAAATAAATTGGAGCATATAAACGAAAATCGTTTACTTGCGCAAACAAAAAGTTGTGGCTGTGTAAAATCTGGATGGTTAGATGCATGTGGTTGCTGCAAATGCATGAACGTGTAAACGACATACTTATTTAAGACATGCATAGTGAGTAAATAAAAGCTGTATTTGCGTGAATGTTGCTTTAATTTATTGTTTTCTGTTAATATTATTTCTTTTCTTTGTTGTGGTATTAATAATGTAAGTAAAAGAAAACTAGTTTCTTTTGGAATTTACTGAGCTCTATCATATTATTAAATTAATATGAAAGTGAGTGGTTCTTTTTTCAATCCAACTCTTCTGCGATATTCTAGGTTTTTTTATCTTTTGCTGCTTTTAATTTTTTAATTAAACAAAAGCCAGCTAATGCTAAAAATTCATTAACAATTTATAAATATTTACACAACGTTTCGGGCAGTCCTATTTCTGTCCGTTTTCAAGTGTAAACTGTAAAACGGATGGTGATAAGATTACCCAAAACGTTGTGTGAATAGTTATAAATAGAGACAGTGAAAGTCTGGAATTCCTTTAGTGTCACTGATACTATTAATTATATTACTGAGATGCTATTCTCATTACAATTAAAAATATTTAGATCTTGGCAATTTTCACTACATTTTTAAGAATAAATTATTGCTTACATATTTTTTATTATATTTAAACTGTTTAGCAATCATTTATTCGCACGCCTCTGATTAGACTCGATAATGAAGAATTATTATTTCCCCTGCCTTCATGCGTCGTCTGGCTCGTTTCGGTGGGCAAACTTTATCTTTAGTATGGTCGCACAATATTTTTATATAGAAGAAAAGTTGCATTAAAAGCGAAATAACAATTTGTTTTTATATTTAGGAACATTATACCTTTATGGATTTATTTAGCAATACGACATGTAATATGGATCACAGGTGTTCCTTAAAATTAAGTAAATAATTTTTATAGTTAAATATAAACTTCTTAAACAATTTGGTGCTTTAAAGACTTTAATGTTTCTTCATTTTTTATTAACAGTACATATGTAAATTAAAATTCTGTATAATTTTTTATTTTTTTTTCTTTTGCTAAATTTTGCTCTCTTTAGAATT